>ML780229.1:460326-506396 GCA_009831015.1 Picea engelmannii | reverse complement strand
AGTCGTTAAACCCGTCAAGGTGGTTCATTCCAAACGGCTTGGGTTATTTAGACAACCTCGGACTGGTTCCACTCTCTCAATTGACGGACGAACATTTTCGCCCGTCAACACAGGCCCGTGGGATTGAAGAGGCAGGTTTTTCAGGTCCATGAGAAACTCTCTCCAGGTGAGAATTGCTGAGAATTGATTTTCTGTGGGAGCCCAACTACAACTACAATGCTTTGAGACTTCCTGTCGAGCTTGTTGTTGAAGCTCTGGAAGGGAAGTGGGGCAACTAAATGACCGTTGAGTAGAGAAGGGGCACAATTCCTGGGGTGGGATAGTCATTTTGGGAATGAGAGACTGTAGGCTTCTAGTTTGAGTTGTCACCTGATAGAGTTGTTCATGTTATCTGATATACATCAGCCTAGCTAGGAATCCCTTTACCTAGGTGGATTTTAGTCCCATCTCGGGGGTGACCCACTGCTGAGAATTCTGAGCACCATGGTCTAAGGCTAGGAGGATCGTGGAATTTTTGCACACAATTGGTGGTATTCTATCAAAGATAAGTATCGATTGTGTGTTAAATTACTTGATGCATTATTCCTTCAGTGTTTAATTTCATGGGTTTTTCATGTGTGAGTTGTTTGTGTATTTTTATTGTTATTCTGCATGAATCTGGGAATTTTCTCAGAGTGTTTGTATATGTTTAAAAATTTGTATACAGTTCGAAATTTTTTCGTAGCATAGCCCAGTAGGTGGTTGGGTGTGTTACAATTGGCATATAAATTCTCAACCAAGGACTAAATGAGGTCTCACCCAAGATGACATGAGAATCATAGAGACCATATGGTACTGTGTCAATGATGAATGAATAATTACACAAGAATCCATCTGTATTGGCATCCATACAATTCATTGCAAACTACTCAACGAATAATAATTTATAACAACAACACATACATTGAATTGACACATGATGAACACATCATAAGTTGAGAATCACTACAACTTTATTATCTTCAGTCTACCATTCAAAGACATACATTAATAAATTTATCCATTGAAACCCACATATCCCTTCTCTCTTATACATTCTCCCAGTATTACATTTCATAGTTCCATGCACTTTCTTTAGACTATACAGATATTATAGACCGAGACTCACAACCAGAGATATTACAAAACTTAGGCTCAGAGTGAGATTAAGGACATTAAAAACAACCCACACTTGCTAACCAACAAGATAGCTAAAATGACTAAAAACAACAACCATAACCATAAAATCAACTCTCTTTCCGTCATCGTTGCTCTCTTTTATCTTCTTCTCGACTCTTTCACTCTATCACATTTAGTTCTTCCTCACTCTCTTCTCTAACTACCAATCCTGCATGCTTCTATCACCCACATGCATTCCACATAACATCTTTGAAATAGTGGAAATATTAAATATTTTTCAATATCATCTCCTTACTTCTCCACGATCTCTGATGTTTCCTGAAGTAATCATTTAGGAAGTTTCCAGATATTATTTTCTTGGATTTGGCGTGCATGCAATATCTGATTAATTATTGGCATGGATCACAAAACTCATATCAATGTGCATTGGAAGAACTTGAACTGACACATATTATCAAAACTTGATTTGGAATGTGCACCCCTTGTCACCCATCATGCAACTAATTAGGTGCACAAAAAACTGGAATAGGCATGCACAACTTCGTTTGTGCATGTGCATGATATTTACCCAAAATATTGGGTGCAAATAGGCCCCCACGACTATTATTTGGAACTTCCTTGAGACACATGCGTCATGGAGTGATCGATGTGATGGACAGATCTGTCCTCATGAGTTCTTGAATGAACTCTTTGAATTGGCTATCAGGCTCAATAAGGTTTCATGAAGTTCCCGAGTGAGTTGAACAACTACATCTACATCAGTTGTTGTGAACCAAAGGTATGTTGGGTCTACTATTTCCATATTCGTAACCAAGGGGGTGGTAGTAACATGTTCATCTATCATCTGGGTATAAAATATTAAGGCCTTGTCGGCCATAACAATGATTATCTCCAAGGTGTTTTCCTTATCATCCCAGATGACAAAAATCTCCTTAGTTTTCAATGCAATAGATACCATCATAACCTTATGCTCATCAAGAGGTAGATAATCCAAGATAATATTTTGGTATTTTACCTCAACCTCTACCATGAAAAATATATCATCAATGGTACTCAACTTGGGGGGTTTTGTAGATGATTCCATAAAGTAAAGTTGCATTTGACCACCCATAAAAATTCCTTCAATCTGTGATGGCCATATTGGACAATTATTTTCACCAACACAATATTGTTTTGTAGCTCTCTCGGGTTGTTTGATAGAGTGGCAGGTGCAGGGCCATGAGTTGTGTGTCAAAATTTTCTAGATGGGACTTCACAACCAAGATTTTGAAATAGGGGGGGATGTCATGACCTTTTTCCAAGGTGTTTGGTATCTGCACATATAAATTGTACATCATCCCTAGGAGGTCATTGCATGTGGTACTACTCTTAGTATGTCGAACCTTTGTGGTTTCATGGGCCACAACCTATATGTCATATCATTGTTGTAAGGCTTGGTGAGATTGTACCTCCTATTGACAGCGCACACGTGTTTGATTGTTCACAAAAAATTTGACTTGTTTTTGTAGTTGTAGTTGTACACAAGCCCTCCCAAGAATTTGGTTTTGATTTCCAATGATCCAAGTGGATATTGGTGGCCACCCACCTATTCCAACTAGCTCCTCGTGTCCATTTTTGTTCAGGACGTTCTTATGTACTACTTTGTAATTGTGGGTTATACACTTTTGGGGTTGTCTGAAGCCCCACACATCATCTAGGTGGATACATGTGGCCTCTCACCTAATCCAACTGAATTTTTTGTATGTTTTCACGTGAGCACATCTTGTTGTACTTTGGGGGCCGTTTTGGGGCCCTAAAATTTTTTTTTTTTGGCTTGCCATAGTCAAACTATAGACAGAGTCAGATTTTGATGGAGGAATGTTTATTTCTCTTAAAGACCTTTCCAACGGGATATCATGCACCTAAAACAGGGGTCGTATGCAAAATTTATGACCCTAGGAAGTTGAGGTACCAAATTACACCATCTTACCGATAGGGCCCACATGACTTTTTGTGTTTCGCCTTCTAGGGTTAGGTTTTTGGATTCCTAGGGTTTTGGAATTCATGAGTAATATTAAAAGGTCCTATGGAGCCTCATTGTAATCCATTTATGCTAAGACGGATGGGCGTAGCAGCCACAACTCTTCTCAGAGATAGATGCCACCATTCAAGCAAGTTTCAGTTCTGCATTTTTACATTTTCAACCTATTTCATTATTTAATAGAAGATATTGTTCACTCGATATTTTTGTTATTATTTCTATATCTTTGTTTATTGTATTCAGTCTATTAACTAATTCATTCTTCTTCTAAATCTGGATCAGTTGTATCTAAGTGGTCTGCTCTTCATTTATTTTTCTTTGTGCATGTCCCCGACAAGGTCTGGATACAAGAAGTTGGGACTTGAACCAATCGAGACATTACCAAATCGGTCACGCCGAGCCCAGAAACAACCCATGGGAGATGAAAATAAATATGATGGAGCAGGAGATCTTATTAAAATGTTGCTCGAGGAATCCCTCGCACGACAAAGGAATGAAATGATGGACAACTTCGCATAGATCCTTTGACGGTTCCCCACGGGAGAAGCATCTTCATCAAGCAGCCATGCAACCCCCTTCAAGGTACATGAAATTTTTTATATTCCATTATTTGAAGACTGATGGATGAGGATGTTGTAGATAAATGGTTGAATCTACTCGAAGGATATTTTTTGGTCCACAATTTTTCCGATAGGTAAAATATCACTTTGTCACTCCTCAAGGTCGTTCCCCATGTTAAATACTGGTGGGATACTTACTCTGAGTAAAGGGACGTGGATGGATATATAATGTTTGTGGTGGCCCCTACATGGGATTCCTTCCGGGATGCCATTAAAGAACAATACTACCATGTTGGAAGCTATGAGGACCAGTACACAAGATGGACCACCCTATGTCGAGAAAGGGACCAGACAGTACTAGACTTCACCAATATTTTCCATACCCTAGGCACCAAATTGGGTATCAAATACTTTGAGCGTCATATGGTGCTAAAAAACCGTGATTTTTTTCATAGATACATTCAAACATAAATGGAGTTCCTGGACATCGCCTCATTGGGGACAACTTATAGATACTGTTATAACCCTAAATTGCACCATACATGCATACCTAACATCATACCATCTTACTTGCTATTTTTCCCAAGCCATCACTGAGAAACTCTTCTTAAAAACACTATTTTTGAATATGTACACACCTTGCACCACTACTGCCTGCATATATATGCTAGTTTCACCACTACTACTCGTGTACGTACGCTAGCTGCACATTACAACCCGCGTATGCCCACAAAATTTGCAAGGAATTCATTGAGATTACAGGATATTAGGTAGTTTTCCAACTATCCCACCGCCTATAGCCCGTCACCCAACTGAATAACCATCCTTTTTTCATATAAAAGGATGTGTTGGGGTATCATTCCAAACATAATCATAAGAATAGTGAAACTCTACCAATTTCACATCCCCTCCTTGCCCCAATAATTTGCAACCACCTTGTGAGTTTTGAGCCAGAATTGTCCATTCTTTCCTTTTTCCTCTATCATAATCCCTATGCCATTTCCTTAGAAGAAGTGTGAGAGGAGAAAGATACATGGAAGCGTAGTTGGAGCTTGGTGAAGAGGAGCCCAAACCAGGCTCAAGGAGAAATCGTCAATATCATTGTAAGTAAACTTTGTGATTCTAATAAAAGGAGTACTTTTTTTGTCCTACCATATGATGTGTTCAATATTATGTTTGATTCATGTTTTATTACGACATCTAACCCACTAATTCATATATGAGATGAATGTTCATAGTTTCTTGTTTGTCTTTTGGTGAATGCAGGTTATCCTTCGAAGGATACTTGTAGTCAAGGAGTGATCGAACACGAAAGGATCGACACCAGACGCATAGTTTAAGGTAGATTTACCATATCCTTTTACTTTTGTATTTCATGCATGAATGTGGGGTATTTTCGGGGTAGTTATAAAAAGCAGGAGACCTTTATACGGTTAGATATGCCTACATGTTGAACCCTAGTGTAGTCCATAGGGGGGTTTTCCTGCTATAGAAGAATTGGCGACCATACTGGGGAAGCCTCTAGGGTTTTAGAGGATATTTTGTGTGTTTTAATTAGTTTTATTACCTTTTTGAGTTTTCTATAAGTTGTTGAGTCTTTAAGGGATTCTGGTCTTCCATACCAGTACTCCCTGCCTTCTCAACTTGACTGTTAGTTTTCATTTTATTAAGAAGTTACAGAGGTGTACACGGTCTGTAATGGGTCTACATGCATACATACACGCCCTACCTTTATACAGCCCGTGTACATACGCAGGATTCTTAAGTGTCAGTAGCGTGCCTGTGTCAAGAATTTCTTGTTTCAAGAAGAGGCAATCAACCTCTTCCATGATTGAAGTCATACTTCTCAGGGGATTTCTTGATCTAGTACTGGTCTCTGTAGTTACAGTCTTTATCCTGGGTATGACATCAGTTAGCTTGTTCTTTTAAAAGATTGCTTATGTTTCCTAGCTTTTTAAAGTTATTTTTAGCTTCAAATTTTAAGAAAAATGAGTTGCATTTTGAAAACAAATTCCCCCTCATGGCTGAAGGGGGGGGGGGGTGCATGAATCATGTATTCATCAGTTTCTTTTAGAATCTTTTGTTATTTCTTCTTTGATTGGAAGAACATAAACAAAAAAAACTTATTTTTTAGGTCTCTTTCTTTCTTTGCATTTGCTTTTCATTGTTATTTGAAAAAGAAAAAGAAATTAGCATAGTGTTGTGTTTTCTTCGCATCTTGAAAGAATTTCAAAAGAAAATAAGAAAGATAATCCTTCTTTGCTAGTGTTCTTATAAGTTTCATTTTTCACAAGAGTCTTAACAACATCAGTTGCACTATCGCACCCCTTTTGAGTAAATCAAACCTTAAAATTAACGCTAAATTAAAATTAATTAGACTTTATGTTTGTAGGGTCCTTAAACTAGTCTAGTCTAGAGCATTGATTTAGGTTGGAGAGGAAAATATTCAAGGCTTATAAAACAAACATTGGAGTTAGTGTTAGGGAGTGTAAAAATTCCAATAAATAAGAAAGTTATTCGGGACCCCCCTTTAACACAGGGGCTCAATGCGAGGTTGCATGCAGAAAGGTAGGAGAGATAACCCCTTCAAAGCCGGACCAAGCGTAGTGGGGAATGCATATAGAGGACTTGTCTTGGGATTTTGTTGGTCGCATTTGCCATAGAGATTCATGGATCTTGAATCCATTCGAGGTCCTCAGTCATCTTTTGGAACACTTTCTTTCGATACCCTCGATAGGTTTCTGGCCTGATACCTTGCTCATTGTGGTCCACCCAACTATCGACTGTACCCGCCTGGTGATTGTTCACGAGCTAAAAACCTAGTTGCCTTTATTTTAGGGACTTACACAGGTGATTGTGGAGGTATACCATGGTACCTAGGGAAGACATCGGGCCACGCTTTGCAGAGTATACCCAAAGGGTGATTTTTTTTTCGAGTTGCACTTGCACCAGTAAGTTTATCTAGTGTTGGCTAGCATAACTGTTCCTCCTACTAGATAGTGGTCTACTTGATTTTCCTTTAGGAATTTTTAGTGTGTGATTTGTGCTCCCTAGTTTTCCATAGTGAGTTAGTCAGTCATTTCTTTAGATCTCTGACCTAGGGTGGTAGACTGCCCACTCCGCTGGTCGTGAGGACTTTTTGGTCTTCCTCTTAGAAACAGGGAGCCACCTCTTTATAGGTGTTGTTTTGATAACACTGGTTCGCCAGTGTTAGTGTATAAGACTTTTATGGACTTGAACGATCCCACAAGGGGAGAAACTGTGCATAGGATCTTCATGGATAAAGTTCTCAATGATACCAACCAAGGAACCCCTTCACAAGGGGATTCTTGTGCTTTTCCTTTCTTCAGAAACGTTGGTGTCCCTTTGATGGACACTTTGTACATTCCTGGGTTGAATGTGGGATTACCGGTTTTGTTGGGTACCATTCCAAATGTCTCGAATGCTCTTGAAGCTTCTCAATTAAGAACCTTATGTCATGGGCACCATGTTGATGTTCCTTCATCAGCAAAGTCTTCTCCTCCTCCTTCTCCCGCCTCTAGTGAAAGTACAGTTACTAGTAATCGAAAGTATAAACAAAGTAGAAAGAGGAAGAATAGGAAGAAGAAATCACCAACCTCTGTGAGTCATGTTGGTGACAGGTCCTCAACCTCTGCAAGTCATGTTGAATACCATCACCCAGCCTCTGCAAGTCATGATGGGGGCAAAAGTCTAGTCACTGATAGGCATACTGGCAATAGGTCTGTAGCCTCTGCAAGTCATGTTATCGACCCATCACCAAATGTTGCAAGTCATGTTGGAGATGTGCAACTAGCCACTGCTAGTCATGCCAGGGGCATTCATTCTATTGAGAAACCTATACGGATAGGATGTAAGTCGAATTTCCCTTGTAATATTTGCAAGGGAGATCACCTTACTCATTTATGCCCTGGCCTTCCAGAGGTACAAATATTGTGGTCCCTGTCTGCAAGATCTTCTGATTCTGAGTCTTTTGAGGTTTCCTCACAGTCTATTCATCCATTAGTCGACAAAGTGGTCATGTCGATGTAGTCATTGACTGATCCCACTCCTCTTTTGGGAGGTGAGGTGCCTTTAGAACATGTAGTCTCTTAGCCTATTTAGCCATTGGATGAGAAAGTGGTCATGCCGATGCAGTCATCGGCTGATCCCACTCCTTTTTTGGGGGGTGAGGTGCCTTTAGACCATGTATTCTCTCAGCCTATTCAACCATTGGCTGAGAAATTGGTCACACGGATGCAATGATCAACTGATCCCACTCCTCATTTGGGGGGTGAGGTTCCTTTAGACCAGGTAGTATCACAACCTATTCAACCATTGGTTGAGAAAGTGGTCACGCCGATGCATCCTTCAGATGATCCCACTCTTCTCTTGGAGAGTGTCGAGTCTACCAAAGTGGTCATGTCATTGCAATCTGCGGCTGATCCCACTCTTCTCTTGGGGAGTGATGTATCTACCGACTATCTTTTTATCATTTTTAGTTTAGTACTTTCAGAACAAGGGGGAATTCATCTCGTTCCGAGAACACCCCCTCCAAGCCCTAGGATGGTTTCCTTTGATTGAAATGACCTTGTTTAGCCTCGTCTTCCTTCTTCTGCACCTTTCCAAATAAGGGTTGAAGTTAATTCAACATATATTTATGAATGTATTATGGATGAAGGAGCCTCTGCAAATATTTTATCCTCCTCAGTTTGGAAAGTCTTGGGATCTCTCGAGCTTGTGTCTTCTTCGCATGATCTCTTGGCTTTTGACAGACGTCCTAGTGAATATTTGGGGATTCTTCCTCAGTTTACTATCTCATTAGGTGGGAAGATTGTCCTTGTCGATGTTATAGTGGTGCAAGGACTGTTAGATTTTAATATGCTTCTCGGGCGTGATAATGTATATGCTATGAATGTTGTGGTGTCTACGCTCTTCTGGGTGATGCATTTCCCTCACAATGGAAGCACTGTCACTATCGACTAGTTGGAATCTGATAATCACCATCCTAATTCGACGCTAGTTCAGGATGCCCATTTATATGTTCCTAGTGTTCTTGTAGACTCTACCCCACCACGGGTTAATTATGTGGCGTCTTATCCTTGGTGTTCAATTGCTTTTGAGAAAGAACCCGTGCAATCATTTTTTCCTTCTCGAGACTTGGTCTCAACAATTGATCCATTGCTTTATCCAATAGGGGAATGGGAGCCCTTGCTTCCCCCTCTTGGTCCAAGTGATATTGAATCTCCTTCTGAGTCTGGTCTTGTTGTTTATAGATCCTCAAGCCCTCATGCTTGTGATTCTTCATTGATAGACTCTTCTTGTCCTTGCCAGAGCCTCCATCATCATGTGGAATATGGTCAGTTTAATTCACCCTTTGGGACTGTTGACCCTCATTTGTGTGATTTCTCATGTTTTGAATTTCCTTCAGATGAGGCTATCCTTGAAGCCATGACTATGATTTCTATACCATGGGAGGAATTACACCATGGTTTGTGTTTTCTTCCCTTTTGGGAGACTTTCCAGGTTGACTATCGAAGAGATTCTTGGTCTGAGCCTAGTGGTGGGATCTACCTGAACCAGTTTCATACATGAGTCATAGCCCCCTAGAGTCTTCTTTAAGCCCATTTCAGACTCTCTAAACATGAAAATATTGTCGAACAATCTTGTTGTCCTTCACGCTTGCCAAACTAAAACTTGAAGGCATGTCTGTTCGATGGTAGTTTACCCCTTTTTTCGGTCTAAATGGTCAATTGTATGAACACAGGTATACTCTAGGAACTTCAGTTCACTAGAAGAGTATTCTCAGTTATAAGTTTAACCCTTTTCAGGCCTGAAGGACTAAATTTACGAAAAAGGAACCCCCATGGAGTCCATAGTTAAGCTCTTTTCAGACTCCCTAAAATTGAAAAGATAGCCGAGTGAACTTGCTCCTTCACACTCGTTTTGGTCCAAAAGAACATCCCCTAGGGAGTCCATAGTTAAGCTCCTTTTAGAATCCTTAAAATTGAAAAGATCATTGAGTGACCTTGTTCTTTCACACTCGTTAATTGGTTCAGAAAAAAATCTACTCGCATGAGTTTACCCCTTTTTCCAGCCTAGAGATTAGGGAGGAAAAAGGTACACCTCGAGAGATTTGTCTCGCCGGGAGAGTTCTCCTCAGCAAATTTCACTTTTTCGGGCTAAGGAGACTAAATCTAGAAAAAGGCAGTGAGTCCATAGTTAAGCTCTTTTCGGACTCCTTAAAATTGAAAATATTGTCAAGTGATCTTTTCTTTGTCACACTCATTAAAATGGTTTTGAATAGACGTCTTTTTGGTGCTAGTTTACCCCTTTTTTTGAACCGACTAGACTACTTTTGAAAAAGGTACCCCAGCGAAGTCTTCTTTTATGCTTTTTTTAGACTCTCTAAAAATGAAAAACCACCGAGATTACCTTCTTTGGGCTCATTAAAATTACATTTAAGGGCATTATCATTGTGTCCTATCAATCGCATTTGCATCCCTGCATATTTTTCCTAATTTTGGCACCATTTTTCTCTCAACTGAACCTTTGAAGCATGCCTTATACGTAAGCCTTGTATCATTTTTCCTCTTCATTTTGACACCTTGACCCATGGAGGAATTTTCCCAAGTGTCCTTTTCCTGCACATGTCTTCTTGCTCTGAGCATTAGTGTGTTCCTTTCACTTGGAACTAGTATGCATGCGACAATCATTCCTCCTTTGTAATGTAGCATTCTTTTATTCTTTTTCAAAGATCTTTCAAAATATTGAAAAAGACAAAAAAATCAAATATACCCCAAAAAGAGGATGGGAAAAGTATTTTCTTTTTATCGTAGCACAATGAGTCACCATTGGAAAAAGCACATCCTTTCATCTGTTTGTTAAGATTTGGGATTTAATATGACCTTAGGAAGTTGTTCTCTCTACATAGAGTTATGTCCTCCTCTGTTTGGTTATTCTTCCAAACACATGGAGAGTTTGCTTTGCCTCCTACATCTTGAACTTATGTCAATGTCATGATGTCTGAGTCTAATCATCTGTTGTGTTATTTTCAAAGGGAAGTTTTTATTGAGCTTGAGTCAACCCTTCTACAGTTTATCTCTTTCCCTCCTGCCCGACCATCTCGAAATTCCAGTCAAGTTATTATTCGAAATCACAGAAGTTCTCTGCCTGATCACCTCGATCCTTTTGTATATTCTCAAAGAGCTGTCGAAGACCTCTAGGTAGTGAAGTCGTACACTCACACTACACTCCTACTCAAGTTGTGAAAATATTGATGCTGTTGCTCGAGCTCTGAAGGCCTCATCTCTAGCCATCATGTGTCATTGGCTTCTTGAAGATGGATACTATACATGTATATCTTTGATTTTGAGATGTAGATCTGTTGTGTATTTCTCACAACTACACTTTATATAGTTATATGACATGGATTTGTAGTGTATTTGATTGGAAACCATGATTTATTTCATCCCTAGCATGGGTATGATCGCCTCGGTGAGACAATTATTATTTTTCCAGATGGCACCTCCCAAACTCTGGTCCCAGGCTCACTTGCTTCGCATGTTGGTGAAGATTTGTAATGTATTTCGGCCATCAGATGCTCTTCTTACCTCAAACATTAGGAGGCATCTGTTATAACCCTAAATTGTAGCATACTTGCATACCTGGCATCAGGCCATCTTACTTTCTATTTTTGCCAAGAAATCACTGAGTAGTTCTTATTAAAACCTTTATTTTTGAAGATGTACGCTAGTTGCACCACTACTACCCATGTATGTATGCTAGTTGTACCACTACTGCCCAGGTACATACGCTAGCTGCACCATTACAACCTGCGTATGACCACAAAAGTTCCAAAAATTTAAATGTTGCAAGGAATTCATTGAGATTATGGGCTATTGGGTAGTTTTCCAACTGTCCCACTGCCTATTGTTACACATTAAAATTACTGACTTTAATAATGTTGCAAGTGTCATTATTACAAGTGTTGTAAGTGTCGTGTCTTGTCTGCAAGTATCGCATCTTGACCACAAGTGTCGCAAGTGTCACAAACAACATACTGCCATATTGCCTATGTCATGCCTCTAATGACATCATAAGGGACACTTAAGACACCTCAAATACTAGTTTTGAAGAAGAGAAATCAGTTGACAAGGAGTACAAGACTTTTGCCACTGGAAAAACCACTCAAAAATGGATTTTGGAGGGCAACTCTCCCCTACCCATTGTCATGGAGTGCCAACGCTCCCTGGGCCTCTTTGGTGAGCGTTCAAATGCTCTGTGTACCCTTTTGGGGGAGTGCTACATTTTCTGAGTGGATTTTTGGTTTGTTGAGCTAAAACAAGGAAGAATCTCCTCAATTTCTGAAGGTAGTTGGATTCTAATAGAGGGTCAAGGCATGATCTTAGGGAAGATACTCAACTGAAGGAGAATAATCCTCAACTTATCCAAAATATCTCTCAAGTGGTTGGGCCTCTCCAAGGTTATATAAGGAGGCCTCCTCATGGTGAAAGAGACACTAGAGATTGATACCAAACTTATGATCCTATAAGTGGTATGAACATAAAATATTGGAGATATGAAACTTATGATCCCATAAGTGAGATGTCATCAAAGAAATCAATGTATATTACTTGAGCAAAGGGGTTGGACAAGGAGAACTGGAAGAAGTTGTTTCACCTTCATCAAAGGATTGTAAGTACTTTTACTTGTTCTTATCAATATATCAATGCTTAGCCTATTTCCTTTAAACTTATGTTTGTTCCACATGAGTTTGTATTCAATAGATAGATCTATATTTGAGATAATCTTAGTAGAATAAGAATTCCATTGTATCTTTGTTTGTTCTACAGGACCTATCAGGGAGCTCAGGATCGAAGCTCACCCTGGACTTTGCAAGGAAAAATGTCATTAATAAGGTACATATCTTTCTTCTTCTCTTTCGTATATTAGCTTGATTAGACCTAAAAGGATGTCAGTGTCCATGTTAAGAACTTTTTTGTCTTGGCCTTAGGAGTCTAGAGACCAAGAGGGAATCCTCTTGTCTGTAGGAGGATTCACCTGTAACACCTATAACCTGTCACCCAACTGAATAAACATCCTTTTTTCATATAAAAGGAGGTGTTGGGGTCTCATTCCAAACATAATCATAAGAAGAATGAAACTCTTCCCATTTCACATCCCCTTCTTGCCCCAAGAATTTGCAGCCAACTTGTGAGTTTTGAGCCAGAATTGTCCATTCTTGCCTTTTTCCTCTATCATAAGCCCTATGCCAGTTCCTTAGAAGAAGTGTGAGAGGAGAAAGATACGTTGAAGTGCAATTGGAGCTTGGTGAACAGGATCCTAGACCAGGTTCGAGGAGCAGTTGTCAATCTCATTGTAAGTAAACTTTGTGATTCTAATAAAAGGAGTACTTTTTCTATCTCGCCATATGATGTGTTCAATCTTTATTTTTGATTCATGTTTTAATATTACAACTGACCCGCTAATTCATATATGATGTTGTCGCAAGAGTCGACTCTAGGCTGTGAAAGAGCCAAGTCTTAGCACATTTTTAAAAGAAATAAATCTTGTTGATCGGTGAGTCATAGGAGGCTTCTAGAACCAGGTCCAAAATAGTCATTCCACTCATTTTTAGATTAGGAACAAAAGGCATGACCTCGTTTGTCTAATTCATTAAAAAATCATGAGGATGGATAGTAGATAGAGATGAACAAAACTGAAAGAAAAATCCAAGCATCTGGTCTTCCTTTCAATAGAAGAAATAACACTGAAACTTCAAATATTTGAATGCAGGTCTTGTCTCGCTAAAGACAAAGGAAAAACTGCACACAAATAAAACTTGTAAATGAGGCAAAACGATTAAAGCGCAGGTCTTATTTTACTCACGACAAAACAGAGGAAAAAATGTGTATTAAGGGATGCTTCAAATAGCTACAACAATGGTTTTACTGAATTGTAACAATACAAGCTGAAATAATGAACATAAGGCAGAAAAAATAGAGATGAAAACTTCAGAAACAATAATACATGAAGAAGACAGAACTAGACAGTGACAAAGTATAGAATCTCTTGAAATCTGTTCTATATTTGATAAAAAATGCATTACAAACCCAGCCTGTGAAAGGCTCCCGGGTTGTTCATCCTTTCGGTGTTACAGACCTCATCCTTTTAAAGGAGAGAAAAAATCTAACATAAAACCCTTGGCATTCTGGGAAATATGAACCAGTTCGCCTTCTCTTGACTGTACGAACGCCAGGTGCGTTTACCGTTACAGACATTTGTGTGTGTTGGCACAAAACTCATTGATTGAAATGTACTACGCCATCCAACAACTGCTCTGGTAATCAATTGGACAATCTATAATGCGAGTCTGCAATGTTTGAAAGCCTGGCAACCATGAAAGCAAAGCCACAAGAATCGTGACAATAATTCCAAATATCATCTCATACAACCGAGCAACTACAACCACTATCTCCCAAATCATGGTAGGCTGCAATAAAGGTCTCAGAACTTGAGCAAATTGATATCAAACCCCATCCTGTCGGCATCAATGCTAGAATACTTGTGACCAGATTCATAAATTCGAGGTTAGTGAATGCCAGCAAAATTAAGATTTATAGACTTTCTCTTGAGGGTACAGGAATCCTCTGAATCTGTCTCAGAATCAAACCTGGCAGAAGCTCCAATACTTTCAGATTTTACATATTGAACCTTCCACCTCCTTCCATCTGGATATATCATTCTTCCATGTTTGTCTGAGTATCCCGAGTTTACATATCATCTTCCTCTGATATGAGTTGAGAGTTCAAAATTAAGAAGAAATGATATCATAACTGCGAGCGAATTCAGGATATTATTAACTTTATCAGTTCAATTCAATTCTACAATGATTAAATTCATTGTTGCTTTATGTATCGGCCTGGCTTTTGTTTTGTCGAGCGTTAGCACTCAGACAACTGTGAAGCCTGGTTCATGGGAGCTTGTGAATAAGAATGGAGGTGCCTCCGCCATGCATATGACCACAACATACAAAAATACAGTGGTCATGTTCGATCGCACGGACTTCAGTCCTTTGCAACTGTGCTTCCCAAATGGAAGGTGCAGAGACTATCCAAATGATCAAGCGCTCACCCACGACTGTTGGGCTCACTCCATACAATATCGCTACGAACAATCTGAGGCCATTGATGGTCATGACTAATACTTGGTGTTCATCTGGAGCCTTTGCGTCCAACGGTACTTTGGTTAGCACTGGTGGATTCAACGATGGAGCTAAGGACGTTCATTTTTTTGTACCCTGTGTTAATTCTGCATGCGACTGGAATGAAGGTGGGTCTAATCGACTGAAGGAGAATCGATGGTATGCTTCCAATCAGATCCTTCTTGACAATAGAATTATTGTTGTGGGAGGCAGGAAAGCTTTCTCCTACGAGTTCTTGCCTGGAGTACAATCATATTCGTTGTCATTTCTTTCACAAACTAATACTGCCAATGTGGAGAACAATCTCTATCCTTTTCTTCATCTCTCCTCCGATGGAAATCTCTTTATCTTCGCAAACAAGGATTCCATCTTACTTGATTACAGAAGAAATAGTGTTGTAAAGACCTTTCCCAGGATGCCAGGTGGACCCATAAATTACCCCTCCTCTGGTTCACCTGCTATGCTTCCATTATCGGCTTCTAATGGACTTTAGAAGATAGAAATTCTCATCTGCGGTGGTGCTCCTTGTTTAGACAGATGATGCGTTTCTGGTTTGCACGGCTTCTGTGTGCCAGGTGTTCTGACACCTAGGGAGACCTGTAGGAGCCAGCTCCAATTCTTGCGGCCATTTTTAATTAGAATGCCACATCCCGAATGAAATAATTATCGCTGCCCAACGCTCTGATTCTCTCTGCCATTTTCTTATTTGAAAGGAAGATGATATTCATTCTATTTGAGCCAGCTTCGAAGTTGGTGGAGAATAATAATGGCTCGAGTGTAATCCATGGGTAATGTCAGGAGCTTTTTCACTTTCCCAACATATGCACATACATAAGAGAAGATTGCCACATCCTTTTCCCTTCTCTGGAAACCATCAATTGTATTCACATCAATGAGTCGAGCTGCTTCCACTCCAACGACATCACGAAGGTGCTCACGTATTAGCTTAACTTGTTGCTTTCTTTGCTTTCAATATTGTGTCATTGATAACCTCCATGGTTGCAGCATCGGCAATGGTGTCTCCAGTGTCGGACTGATCTTCTCCTCCAAAGAAACTAACCTCCAAATTACCAGAAATAGGTGATAAATGCAAATGACTGTGTAGCCGTCTACGTTTTTTCATGTGTTGCAATCGAAGAATTGTTCCGCTTGTAATTACATCACCTTGTTTTTCTGATGAATCAGGTATTGGTTTTACAATCCAATAACTATTGGAATCATCCACATTTGGAAAACTAGTTACAGACGGTTGCCCACCTCCAGACCCATATGGAACTTCATGTGAATGTAAACAAAACTTCGTTCGGTCATGCATAAGCTTCAAAATAGTCCCATACGTAATGTTGAAGTGACTGAGTAGAGCTGGTTATAACTGGCATTTTCCAAGGAAGTGATTCTGGTAGCATATTGCAGCTCATGTCAATGTACTACACTGTCGAAGTGTTCTGGCAGGAATCAATTAAACTAGAAAATTTTATGTGATGCCAATCTAATCTCTTTAAACTTTGAATCTTCACCAATCCTGCTATAATTTCTCCACTAATTCCAAAGTAGTCAACATAGTTTTGATGCCTACAGCTGAAACACTTCTTCCATATCCATCAATTGGCGCATCATAGTCATAACTGGTAGTAATGAATGGACCACCGCTTGTCTGGCCAAAGTTTGTGCCTCATTGGTAGATGTAATAGTTCTGAAATGTTCCTCCTCTTTGGAAAAATCAGCCAACTGCGAACGCAACATCCTCGGTAGGCCTATGAAGGGTTCTTCCTCCGAATGTCTGAAACCATCAGCCCAGTTCTCAGTCCACATCTTTGGCTTTGTAGGAGAATTAGGTTGGAAATAGTCACAGTAGAAAACATTGCAGGCATTGATAATTGGACCTGGAGCATCAGTTTGTTTGCACATCACCCATAGAGTATTTGTATTTAGTGATAATGCCATGTTTGCTGCCCAATTTACATATGACTTTCCCTTGTCACTGTAATATTCTTCCACTTGTTGATATTCATTCTCTATCTGTGTCAAGATAATAGATTCACCTTGCCATGCCAAAAGGTTTGCTTCTTTTATCATTTCTACTATCTTCGCTGTAAAGGTTTGCATCTCATACCTAAAAGGTTTGTTATCTGTTCTCAAAGCGATTCCTGGTATGGCGTGCAACCAGAGGGGAAAACCTGGAGTCCCCATTGATAATCTCTGTTACAACATTGGCTCCAACTAGGGATGGTGCTTTCCTGAAAGTGCCAAGAACCGTATGCCAAGTGCCTTCATCCATTTGGCTTCCCAAAATCATACTTGTCAAATCCTGAACACTGTCACTTTACTTGCATTTTCGTGGAACGAAGAACTGCTTATTCATCCATTGGGCTATGGAGTCGTAATGCTTATAACAAAACCATACTGGATACTGAACTGAAAACATATTGAAAACTACCGATGCAATCTAGTGCTTGAAGTCAAGCTTATTTATATACATCACCTACTCTAACTGCTGAAATATTTCTAGAATCAAATGATATGAAAATGCCAGTGAAGCCAATCCAATAATTGGCTTCTTCTTTGAAACTTTCTTACACTTTCTTCGAGTAGGCTGAAGTAGGAAATTGACAATCCCCACCTGGCTTGTTAGTGATCATGGATTTTCGAACCTTTCATCAATTCTTGTGACCAAATATTCATGACATAGCACACTCCTCCATTAAATGAATCTAAAAGCTCAGCAAAAGGGTCTTGGAAAAACATATGGTCCTGAGGTTTTACAACATCCATGACTACTCTATGTTCTGGTTTATGATGTTCAGGATCATTAAACATGGCAGCCATATCTTTTTCATGAAACAAAGAAGAATCTAAAATCTGATCTATTGGCAGGAAATCATCATAAATAGGTTTGCTAACTCGCTGTAAAGTTCCATGGAATAGATGACTGTCACCATTTAAGAAAGGATTTACATTTTCAGAGCTGGAAGAAATTTGACACTCATGTCTGGGAGTGTGTGAAGGCTATAAATCTGTGTGAGTGGGAGCTGCAACATGGTTGTGCAGGTGTAGACCCTTCTCTTCCTTAGTTAAAGGAGAAGGTGGTCTCTGTATTTCTTGAATGAAACAACAATCATTCCTTTCCATCTCTTTTGCAGGTGGATCGTGATGCTGAATCTCTTCTTCTTGAGTAAGTTCACAAGATATAGCATCTTTATGAGCCAACTCTTCCTCATACTGATCATTTTCATCAACTCGAGAAATTTCTATTGTTTCTTCCTCCCCAAGAGGACATGTATCACAACAATCTTCAAAAAGGATTTCAGCAGGATATATCCTCCTACAATGTTGATGAAAAAGTGCGTGAAAGCATCTCAATGAAGGAATACTGGAATGGGGTAAAGATTTATACCAGAGTCTAGCATCTCCTCCCAATGAAAACATAAACATTTTCATGAGGACATCTTCATGATGTACATTTAATTCTTCCATGAGCTTGTGGAATTCAAACAAATGTTGACCAGGWCTGTCGTCCTCATTTTCTCCAAATTTAGGAAGGATATCTACCCAAATTTGCATGTCTGGAATAGTGTTTGGAAAGACATAAACATTTGTAAAGTCCAGAGGAGAAAACCTTGCAGCAATTCGAGCAGCGAACGAGCTCGACATTTGAGAGTAGTGGAGTCGCCAACAAAATCATGTAGAGTCTACGAACCAAGGAGTCGCCAGGTGAATGATCACAGCCAATCGAATGCCTATCCCTTGTTCACCATCAAGAGATAGATCTGAACTTTGTCGTATCCTAGGGAAGATAACCTCGTCCTCCGTCCCCAGCAACGGCGCCATAAAATGTTTTCGCAAGAGTCAACTCTAGGCTGTGAAAGAGCCAAGTCTTAGCACATTTTTAAAAGAAATAAATCTTGTTGATCGGTCAGTCATAGGAGGCTTCTAGAACCAGGTCCAAAATAGTCATTCCACTCATTTTTAGATCATGAACAAAAGGCATGACCTCGTTTGTCTAATTCATTAAAAAATCATGAGGATGGATAGCAGATAGAGATGAACAAAATTGAAAGAAAAAGCCAAGCATCTGGTATTCCTTTCAATAGAAGAAATAACACTAAAACTTCAAATATCTGAACGCAGGTCTTGTCTCGCTAAAGATAGAGGAAAGGCTATTCACAAATAAAACTTGTAAATGAGGAAAAATTATTAAAGCGCAGGTCTTATTTTACTCACGGAAAAATAGAGGAAAAACTGCATATTAAGGGATGCTTCAAATAGCTACAACAGAGGTTGTACTGAATTGTAACAATACAAGCTGAAATAACGAACATAAGGCAGAAAAAACAGTGATGAAAACTTCAGAAACAATAATACATGAAGAAGACGGAACTAGATAGTGACAAAGTATAGAATCTCTTGAACTCTGTTCTATATTTGATAAAATATGCATTACAAACCCAGCCTGTGAAAGGCTCCCGGGCTGTTCCTCCTTTCGGTGTTACAGACCTCATCCTTTTAAAGGAGAGAAAAAATCCAACATAAAACCCTTAGCATTCTGGGAAATATGAACCGGTTCGCCTTCTCTGGACTGTACGAACGCCAGGTGCATTTACCGTTACAAACATTTGTGTGTATTGGCACAAAACTCATTGATTGAAATGTACTACGCCGTCCAACAGCTGCTCTGGTAATCAACTAGACAGTCTATAATGTGAGTCCGCAATGTTTGAAATCCTGGCAACCATGAAAGCAAATCCATAGGAATCGTGACAATAATGCCAAATATCATCTCATACAACCGAGAAACTACAACCACTATGTCCCAAATCATGGTAGGCTGCAATAAAGGTCTCAGAACTTGAGCAAATTGATATCAAACCCCAGCTTGTCGGCATCAATGCCAGAATACTTGTGACCAGATTCATAAATTTGAGGTTAGTGAATGCCAGCAGAATTAAGATTTATAGACTTTCTGTTGAGGGTACGGGAATCCTCTGAGGCTGTCTCAGAATCAAACCTGGAAGAAGCTCCAATACTTTCAGATTTTACATATTGAACCTTCCAACTCCTTCCATCTGAATATACCGTTCTTCCATGTCTGTCTGAGTATCCAGAGTTTACATATCATCTTCCTCTAATATGAGTTGAGAGTTCAAAATTAGGAAGAAACGATATCATAACTGCGAGCGAATTCAGGATATTATTAACTTTATCAGTTCAATTCAATTCTACAATGATTGAATTCGTTGTTGCTTTGTGTATCGGCCTGGCTTTTGTTCTGTTGAGCGTTAGCGCTCAGAGAACTGTGAAGCCTGGTTCATGGGAGCTTGTGATTAAGAATGAAGGTGCCTCCGCCATGCATATGACCACAACATACAAAAATACAGTGGTCATGTTCGATCGCACGGACTTCGGTCCTTCGCAACTGCGCCTCCCAAATGGACGGTGCAGAGACGATCCAAATGATCAAGTGCTCACCCACGACTGTTGGGCTCACTCCATACAATATCGCTATGAACAATCTGAGGACGTTGATGGTCATGACTGATACTTGGTGTTCATCTGGAGCCTTTGCGTCCAACGGTACTTTGGTTAGCACCGGTAGATTCAACGATGGAGCTAAGGTCGTTCGTTCTTTTGTACCCTGTGCTAATTCTGCATGTGACTGGAATGAAGGTGGGTCTAATTGGCTGAAGGAGAATCGATGGTATGCTTCCAATCAGATCCTTCCTGACAATAGAATTATTGTTGTGGGAGGGAGACAAGATTTCTCCTACGAGTTCTTGCCTGGAGGACAATCATATTCATTGCCATTTCTTTCACAGACTAATACTGCCAATGTGGAGAACAATCTCTATCCTTTTCTTCATCTCTCCTCCAATGGAAATATCTTTATCTTCGCAAACAAGGATTCCATCTTACTTGATTACAGAAGAAATAGTGTTGTAAAGACCTTTCCCAGGATCCCAGGTGGACCCAAAAATTACCCCTGCTCTGGTTCACCTCCTATGCTACCATTATCGGCTTCTGATGGATTTCAGAAGATAGAAATTCTCATCTGCGGTGGTGCTCCTTGTTTAGACAGATGATGCATTTTTGGTCTGCACGGATTTTGTCTTCCAGGTGTTCTGACACCTGGGGAGACCTGTAGGAGGCGGCTCTAATGCTTGTGACCATTTTTAATTAGAATGCCACGTCCTGAATGAAATAATTATCGCTGCCCAACGCTCTGATTCTCTCCGCCATCTTCTTATTTGAAAGGCAGATGATATTCGTTCTATTTGAGCCAGCTTCGAAGTTGGTGGAGAATAATAACGGCTCGAGTGTAAGCCACGGGTAATGTCAGGAGATTTTTCACTTTCCCAACATATGCACGTACACAAGAGAAGATTGCCACATCCTTTTCCCTTCTCTGGAAACCATCAATTACATTCACATCAATGAATCGAGTTGCTTCCACTCCAACGACATCACGAAGGCGCTCACATATTAGCTTAACTTGCTGCTTTCTTTGCTTTCTATATTGTGTCATTGATAACCTCCATGGTTGCAGCATCGGCAATGGTGTCTCCAGTGTCGGAATGATCTTCTCCTCCAAATCAACTAACCTCCAAATTACCAGAAATAGGCGATAAATGAAAATGATTGTGTATCCGTCTACGTGTTTTCATGTGTTGCAATCGAAGAACTGTTCTGCTTGTAATTACATCACCTTGTTTATCTGATGAATCAGGTATTGGTTTTACAATCCAATAACTATTGGAATCATCCACATTTGGAAAACCAGTTACAGACTACTGCCCACCTCCAGACCCATATGGAACTTCGTGTGAATGTAAACAAAACTTCGTCCGGTCATGCATAAGCTTCAAAACAGTCCCATACGTAATGTTGAAGTGACTGAGTAGAGCTGGTTATAACTGGCATTTTCCAAGGAAGTGATCCTGATAGCATATTGTAGCTCATGTCAATGTACTACACTATCGAAGTGTTCTGGAAGTAATCAATTAAACTAGAAAATTTTATGTGATGCCAATCTAAGCTCTTTAAACTCTGAAGCTTCTCCAATCTTGCTATAATTTCTCCACTAATTCCAAAGTAGTCAACATAGTTTTGATGCCTGCAGCTGAAACACTTCTTCCATATCCATCAATTGGCGCATCGTAGTCATAAATGGTAGTAATTAATGGACCACTGCTTGTCCGGCCAAAGTTTGTGCCTCATTGGTAGATGTAATAGTTCTTAAATGTTCCTCCTCTATGGAAAAATCGGGCGACTGCGAACGCAACATCCTCGGCAGGCCTGTGAGGGGTTCTTTCTCCGAATGTCTGAAACCATCAACCCAGTTCTCAGTCCACATCTTTGGCTTTCTAGGAGAATTAGGTTGGAAATAGTCACAGTAGAAAACGTTGCAGGCATTGATAATTGGACCTCGAGCATCAGTTTGTTTGCACATCACCCATGGAGTATTTGTATTTAGTGATAATGCCATGTTTTCTACCCAATTTACATATGACTTTCCCTTGTCACCATAATATTCTTCCACTTGTTGATATTCATTCTCTATCTGTGTCAAGATAATAGGTTCACCTTTCCATGCCAAAAGTTTTTCTTCTTTTATCATTTCTACTATCTTCGCTGTAAAGGTTTGCATCTCATACCTAAAAGGTTCGTTGTCTGTTCTCAAAGCGATTCCTGGTATGGCGTGCAACCAGAGGGGAAAACCTGGAGTCCCTATTGATAATCTCTGTTACAACATATGAGATGGATGTTCATAGGTTCTTGTTTGTCTTTTGGTGAATGTAGGTCAGCCTTGGGAGGAGACATATAGTCGAGGAGCGATCAAACGCGAAAGGATGGACACCAGATGCGGAGTTTAAGGTAGAGTTACCAGATCCTTTTACTTTTGTATTTCATGCATGAATGTGGGGTATTGTTGGGGTAGTTATAAAAAGTAGGAGACTTTTATATGGTTAGATCTACCTACATGTTGAACCGTAGTGTAGTCCATAGGGGGGTTTTCCCACTATAGCAGATACGTTGTCAAGATGAAGCATAAATTTAAGGAGACACGGTGAGAGTTTGGATATGCAAACCCCTCACAGCTGAAGTAGGGAAAAGGTAGCCCCAACCCACACAAAAAGGGACTGGGTAAAATGGTCACCCTTAGGACAACCAGTCCAAGCCGCAGCACAAGAAGGGAAATGAGAATATGAAGAAGGACATGGGAAAATGGTGTGAGTACCATAAAATTCCTTGGCACAACACCGAAGAATGTCGCTCCAAGAATTCCCTCGTGGTTGATATGAAGGCTTCCGACTCATAGGTTGATTATGATTATGAGTCAAATCCTGAAGGAGGGAAGTAGATTATGGATGTTGAAACCAGTGCCATTGTTTCTACCACCAAATTCCATCCAAGTGAACCAGAAGAACCAGAGGAAGGGGAACACCTCTTTCACTCGCAGATGTGGGTAAAGGGGGCTCTAATTCATTTCACTGTCAAAAGTGGTAGTCATAAGAACCTGATTTCAGAAGAGGTCGTAAAGTGGCTTGACCTACCAACAACGCTGCACCCACAACCCTGCACCATCGATTGGCTTCACCAAGAAAGAGATCTTTGTGTTAACCAATAGTGTCGTTTTCCCTATGACATCAAGCCTTTCACAGATGAGGTACTGTGTGATATTTCTTCGCTTGAATTTTGTGATGTTATTTTAGGACAACCATATTTTTGGAAGCGTCATGCTGTGTATGATTCTATACCTCGTAATGTTATTATTACTTTGGGTAGACAATTGTATAGGATCCCCGAGGTAGTGTCACCTACTGCTATTTCTTTAATATCTACTAAGAAATGCAGTAAGGTAATTTCATAGATCAAAACGTTCATCTTTTTTGTGATCCATTCTCATGGTAAGCAGAAGGTCACTGCCACATCCATGGCCTCTACAAAATACCTCTCTTTGCAGAAACAACAAGTGGACGGGATCATGGAAGAATACAGAGACGTCTTCTCCTCACCTACAGGGGTATCGACACACTTCCAAGTCAAGCATCCAATTGATTTGACCCTCGACTCACCTCTACCTAATGGACCAGTCTATCGACACTCGTTGATGGAGAATGACGAAATCAAGTGTCATATCCGAGAGATTCTTCAAAAGGGGCACATCAGACCCAGATCCTCCCCTTCCAGAATACCAATTGTACTAGGAAGGACGGGACTTGGAAACTCTGCATTGATTACAGAGCCTTAAACAAAATCACAGTCAGGAACTACTACCCCATTCCAAGGACTGATGACCTTCTTGACCAAATCAAGGGGCCCAAGTTCTTCCACAATATTGACCTAAATTTTGTCTACTACCAGGTTCCCATCGAACCAAATGATGTATGGAAGAAAACCTTCAAGTCTAAAGAAGGTCTCTACGAATGGTTGGTCATGACCTTTGGCTTAAACAATGCACCAGACACTTTCGTGAGATTGATGGATGATGTATTGAGACCCTTCACCAAATCCTTTGTGGTAGTATATTTGTATGACATCCTCATCTTCAACAGAATGTGGGAGGAGCACATGCGGCATATTTAGAAAGGTTTGGGCACTCTGCGGCAACACAATCTTTATGCCAACTTGGAAAAATGCTCTTTTGGCATGAACATGGTGAAATAATTGGGCTACATTTTTTATGAGCATGGGGTACATGTTGATCCAACTAAGATCCAAGTCATTCGTGACTGGCTAGCCCCGACCACACTGACCAAGATTCGAATTTTTTTGGGACTAGACAACTTCTACCGACGGTTCATGTTGGGATTCTCCCATATTGCATGGGCCCTTAGCCAGGTTACCAAGGGTGGTGGTAGGGCCAATTTCATGTGGGGGAAGTAGAAAAAATGAGAATTCGATGATCTGAAGCATATCTTGTGCTCAGCTCCAGTACTCTCCTTGTTCGATCTACAAGAACCATTCAAAATTGAGACTGATGCATATGAATGTGATGTGGTAACAATTCTCACTCAACATGAGCATCCCATGGAATACCATAGTGAGACACTCTCCGATATGGTCCATAAATACCCCACCTATGACAAGGAAATGTATTCCATTTTACAATCCTGTTGTCAATGGAAACATTACATTATGGGGAAAGAGATGATCATACAAGTTGACCACAAGCCTTTGCAGTTCATATAGACACAGGGGAAATTGCAAAACAACTACCATCAGAAGTGGTCCACCTACCTACAACAGTTTCATCTATAAGACATGTATCTCCAATCGTGTTGCTGACTGCCTCAATCAACCTTCGGTGGCTGTACTCACCACTATTCTCCATTCATGTGGACATGAAGCATATGAGTGTCCCAAACTTTATTAGCAAGATCTGGACTTTGCCACCACCTACCAGCTCTTGGGTACAGGTGCAACAATCAATTATTTTCACATTCAAGATAGACTCTTATTCCACCTGTCCCATCTTTGTGTTCCTACAAGAGAGTGAAAAGATGATTTGGGAAGACCACTACAGTTGGGTGGCATGACATTTTGGCATAGAGAAAAATGTGGTCGTTCTTCATAAACATTTTTATTGGACAAAACTTCGATAGGACGTTAGCAAGTATATCATATCTTGCATTACCTGTGCCATTTCCAAGACAACCAACAAGAAGAGAGGCTTACACACCCCTCTTCCTATTCCCAAGAATCCTTGGGAATCCATCTCAATGGATTACATGTTTGGCTTGTCATACACCAACCAAGGAAATGACTGTGTTTTTGGTCGTTGATTGGTTTTCAAAGATGGCCATCCTCAAATCCCTTAAAAAGAATGTCACATTAGTAGATACTACCAAGATCTTCTTCGAACGAGTGTGGTTCCACTTTTGGATACCATAGACCATCATCTCCGACCAACACAACATGTTCCTCAACACCTTTTGGTTGAGTCTCTCATCTCTATTGGACACCAAGATCACAAAATTCACTTCTTTCCACACCCAAACCAATGTCCAAACAGAGGTCATCAATCAGATGATTTTTCACATCCTGCACATGTACAATTCTAACCATACATGTACATGGGACAAGACTCTCCTATATGTCCAACACAGTTACAACAAGGCTATCCATAGTTCCATTGGCCATAGCCCATTTCAGGTGGGTCTGGGATTCCAACCCTTGGGACCCATTGATGTTGTACTTCCTCTTGCCACCACATAGACAAACTATTCCCCTAATTAGTCTATGATTGAAACAGCCACCAGATTCATTGAGCGGATTCAACACATCTGCCAACAGGTCGAGGAGATTTTTTAGAAATCCAATGCTAAGTACAAGAAATGTCATGATCCACACAGGATACCACACTAGTTTCAGGTTGGCGACAAAGTATGGTTACATCTGCAGAAGAAGCATCTCACTAGGCCCCATCAGAATCTTTTCCCACTTCATTATGGGACTTACACTATCACCAAGGCTTTGGGTAGCAATTCTTTTTATCTCAACACTCCACCCTTCCTTGGTATGCATCCAGTCTTCAATGTGGAACTCCTTTTGCCATATTTTCCACCATTATTGGACACCTCTAAGATTGCGGAATAGATGACACCAATAGAGCTCAACCCTAACTACATTGAACAATCATCCACTGATAAGATAGTGGACACACAGGTCAAGGGAACTCACCAGCAGTGGATCCAACTTTATCGGGTTGTCAAGGTAGGGAAACTCCTACACCAAGGAAAGTGGCTCACTCGACGCCAAATCCAATAGAAGTTTCCTCACCTAATGAGGGAACTCAATGGAATGGATACCATTTCTTGCTAAGGGGGGAGGATTTATCTAGGTGTTTATTGGTGGCCACCCACCTATTCCAACTGGCTCCTCGTGTCCCTTTTTGTTCAACATGTTCTTCTGTATTGCTTTGTAATTGTGGGTTATACACTTTTGGGGCTATCTGAAGCCCCACACATTCTCTAGGTGGATACAAGTGGCCTCTCGCCTAATCCAAATGACTTATTTTTTATGTTTTCATGTTAGCACATCTTGTTGTACTTCGGGGGCCGTTTTGGGGCCCTAAACATTGTTTTTTGGCTCACCATAGTTAAACTGTAGACAGAGTCAGATTTTGACGGTAGAATGTGTATTTCTCTGAAAGACCTTTCCAAAGAGATATCACGCACCTAAAACATAGGTCATATGAAAAATTTATGACCCTAGGAAGTTGAGGTACCAAATTAAACCAACTTACCCATAGGGCCCACATGACTTTTGGCATTTCACCTTCAAGGGTTAGGTTTCAGGATGTATAGGGTTTTGGAATTCGTGAGTAATATGAAAAGGGACTCTAGAGCCTCATTTTAATCCATTTATGCTCAGATGGATGCGCGTAGAAGCCACATCTCTTCTCATAGATAGATACCACCATTCGAGCAAGTTTCAGTTCTGCAGTTTTACAGTTTCATCCCATTTCATTATTTAATAGAAGATATTGTTCATTGGATATTTTTTTTATTCTTCCTATCTCTATGTTTATTGTACTCAGTCTGTTAATGATTTCGTTCCGCTCCTAAATCCAGATCATCCAAACTCAAAATGGAGCGCATTAATGCATTCTTGACTAATGGAGTTGGAATTATTAGGAAAAGGATGATGGTACTGGCCATGTCAGTTGGATTGAGGACTGACTAGTGTGGTGGAGTATCAGGTGATGAAACTACACCTCTGATTTGGAAACATAGATGTTGAAATTACGAGTAACCTCCAACTAGATTTTCTATTGTAGTAGAAACTATATTTTTAGAATAGAGATCAAAGTCATGAATCTAGGCACCATTTTTCCTAGACTTGGTTGTACATGGGGAGTGTCAATGTGAACAGTTGGACTGGTCCATTATCTTTTTGTACTAGCTAGGGTGGACCATGTTGACTATTATGCATGCTGAGATGAGGGTGTTATTGTCTATGGATCGACATTCCCTTGTTTAGTTTTAGACATGAGGTTAAGAGGATTTTTTGAGGTAGAACTTGGGTCTCAAGGTTGTTTGGAGAATGTGTCATCCCCGGATCCCCATCTAGTGAGGATATTGTTTTTTTCCTTCAACCACATAAACTTGACCTACATTCAGTCTTGGTTTCACTTAGTGTGTGTTTCTAGAGTGTCCATCTCTTTATTTGGGATAGCTTGTAAATGTTCCAACCAGTCAACTACCCCATGTTGAATTTCCTATTCTCTGATGCAGAAAGGAAGAAATGCCATTGTAACCCCTTGGTCTTCAATGGGATAAATATAAATATTATAAAAATTACATTCAAATACAAGGTAGCTAGCACACTAGTTGATAATACTTGATGGGATGTGCATTTGTGAAGTAGTTTCTTGGATAGGATGTTGGTACCTATTTTGAAATACTTTGTCATTTGAAACTTGAATGATCGGGTCCCTACTTACATATAATGGAAGGAATCGTTGAGTTACGAATATAGGGACACTCCTAACAATTTGTTCAAATCCTGGAGGGGGCCTCTAAAGAACCATTGTGAGGAGAAATTTCTACACCTGCTAGACACCTCTTAGTAGATATGATGACCCCAATTGGACACTCTTCCTTCATACATTTGTGCAATATTCTACAAGTGAGCAGCTAGGTGGTAAACCAAATGAGTCAAGCATTAATTTCAGAGATCACCACCCCACATGTTCCCTAATGTATGTTTTACTTTCCATACACATCATTTTGAGAAGTTTATTTAGAATTCAATGGTTTTCAGAGTTGCTTTCCATGCATGGGTAAGTCGATAACCCTTTGGATTGTTGATGCATCCACCCAATATTTTTGTCCCAGCAAAAGGTATCCACCTTGTAGGAAATTAAGTAAGAAGAAGACATAGATGGTCATTGATCCGCTGTGGAAAAAGTGAGGGAAATTTACTAGGGACAATATGTCAGCCAAACAAAGTGATTTTTCTAGTTCTTGTGTGAGCACTAGTTTTTGACCATATGCACTCCAAACCACCTTTGCATAATTGTGAAATCCCAAGATCAGAAATTGTATAGAGTCTCTAATTTTATAGTCGACGAAGTGAACATATTGAGATTTCCCTATCCAATATCCTATAAAGATCACATTTCAGGGTAGTGGTGGTTCTAGTATATGTCAACCTTGGGATATATTTTCTTATTTATGGGCCTACAACCTGCTTGAAAAATCCATTCAAACTATTATTCTTGTTTCCATTCATTGCTAGTGTTAATATGTGGATATTGTGCTACTTCTTTCTTGTGATATACTCTTCCTACATTCTAAATTTCTAGACTCCTTCTTGTAGACTAGAAATAGGAATGCATACACTTAGCTGGGAAAGTACTAACTCAAGGAGAGGAAATTTTCTAGGAGAGTATGATGGTACAATTGTGGGGCATGCACTAAGTCGTTAATAAATCAAAGTGTCATACGATTCTCTTTGAACCCCAATAGAACATTCATACTTTTATCATCATGTCAGTCCCTCCAAAATTAAATGAGAGAGTGTTTCTTGCTGTGGCCACACCCGCATTGTAAATTTTTGAGCTAGATCAACCCTCTACATGACCTTTTGCATTCAGGGTGCATGTCCAACCATTTTTTATTGTCAAATGTGCGTAATATATGGGTAGGATCTTAGCATGTTCCCAACCACTCAGTTTTTTTCATGGAGGAATTGAATTTGACCCATATGGATATGGCAGAATCCATTAACTAACCACTACTTCCTTACTCCTGCACAACTCATCTGTTTTCTCAATGGGGTTGAGGGGGATTGAATGGGTGGATTTTATTTCTATTAAAACATAGTGAGTATTTGTATCCATCTTTTGTGCATGTGGATCCCTTACTTTCCCATTAGAAAATTAAGGAACCATGGGGATAGTGTGCTTTCTCAAAATGACACACTAGGCCTTCCTATATCGTCTTTGTGCCTCGCACTGCTACTTGGATACCCAACACATTTTTCAAGAACATGTACGATGATGGATATACACTCATGGCATGAATATATCTCTTTATGAACCCTCTATAGTTCCCCATTCCTAAATATGTTCTCAATGCACAACCTACCATTGTGCGAGTATTCCTATTAACATTATATCGAGAGTGTAGACCTAGTGGTGTTTTGGAATGTGTTGTATCTAGGAAATAAACACATCCACCATATCCGACCCATCGTACTGGTAGGACCTAAATTATTATTTGTGCACTTCATTGGAAATTCATGCGCATATCCTTGTTGATACTTCATAAAGCTTGTTATACCACGTCTCCATGGTGTATTTTGAATTTGTATCATATGTTTTATGCTCCTACAAATCAGTTACCCATCCTCTATGGGATTGACATAATCTTCCTTGCATTGCCTGATCTTATAGATATTTTCAATAACAAAGCTTTGAGCATCCTCATCTACCTGCTTTTTGTATCTGTCCCCTTGATTAGGATCCAAAGGTACGATCACATATAGGGTGTCAGTCTCAAATGACATATGTTGCTTCTTTAGATTCAACACAACATTATTTTCAAAGGCCCAATTAAATCCATGTAGGGTAGGGTAGGTATCATAATCATCCATGATCTCTATCACTTCAAAATCAACCTTCAACCTTACCCCCTCTGTGTTTAATTCAACTTTCTCCAATCGACCTATAGGTTATACTTTGTAGTGATTTTATAACCACAACTAAATGGGAGACCAAACCAAGTTTGGTTTACCCAACAATTCCTATGATTTATAGGGTAGGATGTTCACATCGTAACCCAAATCCAACATGACCCCATCCATATCATATATTCTAAGTTCATCTATCATATTGAACTCTCTTCTGGTGCAATTTTGCTTACTGACTTGGCATACATCCCTTTTTGGTAGGGGGGATAATATATCTCTATTTGTACTTGCTTCCCCCATGCAGGTTTCTAACATCTATGTCAACTTCCATGCAACATCAGGATCACATAACAATATTAAGAAGCAAAAAAATAAGTTACTTACTCGTTCCTCAATTTATGTTTTTCAACCGAAGTCACACAATGATTCATCTTTCACCATGTACTTAAACTCTTCATGTACATGTTCCTCTATTTACCTTTGTTTCACGTGTCACAACTTCTCTTATCTATTCCCTTCTTCCAACGACCTCAGTGTCACGTGTTGTATTTGTTCACACACATGATATTCCCCCAAAGACCTATCTATGCCACATTGTGATTCTTCATGGGTGCAAGCCTCGTCCACTAACCATTGTCGCTCGATGTAGTTCCTCATATATTTGGGCCTCTTCAAGTGATGTTTGTGTCACACACTACAAATCTTCTCATGATATTTCTTCCTTTATGGCCCTCTACACATTGTGCATAAATTACTTTATCTTACCAACATCAAACTTAGGAGGGGGATGCGCTACCGTTTTATCTTCCCCTCCGAAATTTTACCCAATATTTCACTAGGCTCAAAGTCCATCATGTTGGAAGATTGGTTGTTGTCATTGATGTCAACCCTAGTCATTGGTTTTGGACCGCAAGATTGATGAAAGTATTTGGACATGAAGGAAAATGCACATGCAGATAAAACACCCATGGATGGATAGTATGCATCATGTTATTTCCGGTGGTATGTGGAACGTCACATGGATCCTCATGTTTGAGGAGAAATGAATTTTTGAAGATGACAAAGTGAATTGAAGAAGGAAGTACATGTAGGCCCTGAAGATAATTAAACAAAAGAATTACAAAATAAGAAAGTGTGAGGTCGGCACTAATGTTAAAAGGAAATGGTATAAATGGTATAAATAAATATCATTATACATTCATTTGATACACAATTCGAATTTCAGAGGAAGTTAGAAGTAAAGAAGGCTGGATTTCAAGGGAGGATGAAGTCTTTTGGTGATGTGTTCTAAGGTATGTTATTTACAGGTCATCTTACCATTTTATCTATAACTTTATTTATAGAACGATTCAAATGGTGAAATGCTATGGTATTGATAAGACATATCAAGGTACCCATGGTGAAAGTTTCAGATCTTGATTTGGTATAATTATGGAGATACACTTCATGGAAGATAGGGTTTTTGACGAGTCCCAAAGCTAGTCATAAACAGGTGTTCCGGGTAAAACAATCATAACTTCTTCATAGAGAATCGAAATGAAGTGAGACAAATTTAATTGGAAATAGTACAGACTTTAGTTTCTTGTGTGTGATTTTCCAAATATGGTGTTAAATATTGAGCGCGAGGCATTCTTTACAAGTTCTCTCTCTTGAATAAACCAGAATTGAATAAAGTCTACCATTCTTTCTATAACTTCTTTTTGGGGAGGATTCAAGGAGTGAAACTTGGAGGAGTTTCAGAGAATATATTGAGTAATATTATTTGTAGGATCAGAGTATTCCAAGAATTGAATAATTACATAATTTGAAGAAGTCTCAGGAAGCATTATCAGGCTCTATGTGAAGGTTGGTTGATGGTGATGATTTAATGTAAAGTTTTATTATCTCTCATATATTTTTTGGTAGAAGGAAGGGGCAAGGATGGAGAGGTCAAACCTCTATTGATATTAGAGGATTTTATATTCCTCTTGGAGGTTTATCCTTCCCTTTATATTTGGAATTTGTAGCTACCTTTGGATGTCATTACTTCCCTTGAACAATAACTATTGATTATTTCTCATATATTGTGCATGGTGTATTGTGGTGTATTGGTGTAACTCTTATACTATTGTTCATTTCTCATTGGATATAATAGAATGATTTAAGTACAAGTTGAAAAGGTTTTTAAATTGTACTTGATATTGATTCACCCCCTCTTAGTATCAACACATCCCTATATTTACTCTACCTCATTTTAACATCCACACATAAAATTCATCATTCTTTTCTGATTCCTGCACAACTCTACATTCACCATGTCACAATGTTCCTTATTCTCTTCCCACTTATTAAATGATTTCAAACAATCCTCTATAATGTGCTCGAGGCTATAGTAGTACTCATGTAGGAAAAGCAGTTTCGTACAAAATATTTACACATGGAAAATCTAGCCAGAGTTAAATAAAGTGGGGGGTATGCCTCCCCCTCCTCCCCTCATCCGTGACTGCATTCATATCCACCTCTAGGAACTTCTTGATATCCCCTTCTCTCTACACTACCATATTCACCACCTTTGTATTCCTCTTGAACCCAGAATACATCATGGGTATGGTCTTCCACCGGCTGGAGTGATCAGAAATTGTTTATAATGTGTCCCATAAACTTGCAGAATTCATGGAATGGAGTATGATGTGTATTATGATATTTCTCTAGTTTTGGGTACTGGGGTGTTATATGGCCCCACTTCTTGCAAATTTCACACCACTTTGTCTGAGGTCTAGCTAGAAATGGATTCATTGCACCCATTGCCATATAATTTCCAAGTGTAAGAAATTCATCTCTATGATGCCCCTTTGACCTACACTTTGTGCACCATACATGCTTGTGCACAATTTTTTCCTCTTCCATATCCTACAATTGCATCATCAAGTTGGCCAACTGAGACAATACCCGTGCCAAACCTATCAATGTCTCTCCTCCTCCTTATTTAGTCTCTAGGTGCATTGCAAACTCCACTATTTTTTCTTGAGTAGTCACCTTATGTTGTGTAAGTGGGGCTATGATATGGGGAATAAACCCTGCAATGAACCATTCTCTATGTTATACATCCTGATCTAGAATGTCAACCTATCCAGTAAAATGTTGAATCGTTGGTCATAATCCCACACAGTTTCTCCTAGTTTCTATTTAATCTCCTTAATCGTTGTAATGCATTGAGATTTTGACTTAGGTTTCTAGAATTACTTAAGAAGATCCATCTTAATCTCTGTCAGGGACCTCATATTTCACACCGATGCATTTTTCTTTTACTTCATGAGCCATGTGAGGGCTCTATCCTTGAAGGTTGTCTCCAGCTGCACAATCTTCAATGCCTCATATGTGATCCTCTTCACAGACATATCACCTCACATGTGAACCAAGTTTTCTCTGCATGATCTCTACATGTCCCATGGAACATGGGTAATCTCAGAGTACTATCCTAATTCTCCATCCTCAATCTCGAACTAGGTCCTATGAACTTATTGTTGGGTGTTAGGGATATTTTTATTGATACTCTTCTTGGCAAAGTAGCACCAACTTCATCTTCTTCTTCACTTGTTGCTTCTCTTATTTCTTCTCCTACTCTTTCTTCTAATCCAATCATTTTGTTGTTTTTTGTTTTCTCTCCTTATCTAAAAATGTGTAAGGAGCGTGGTTCAAAGCGGGGGTAACTCCATCTTCTTCTAAAATTTCTTGTGAGGAAACCCAAATATTTTCCTACCTATAGTCATGCAAGACCATATCCTATCTCTAACTATTCTCCCCCACCATTTTGGGATCCTTCATTTTCCTCTCTTACCTCTACACCTCTACTATATGCCTCATCTTCCTCTGAATTTGTGGCATTCTACAACAACCAAGGGGTTTGGAATTTGTCTTCTAGGCACCTCATATCACTACAACTAGTATCTCCACTGCATACCCTACTCTAAACACCATTTCTTTTCACTAGACTATACTCATATGTGCTTCTCTCTGACACAACACACTCTTCTGCACTTTCTCCTAGTTTGGTCTCCTTCCTCTTCATAATGGGCCCGACCCCTTACCACACATCCATTTCTATATTATTTCTTCTTCTCTGTTCCACTCTCCTCCTTGACTCAACTCTTCTTCTGTATATTTTAGTTTTGTCTCTTCTCTTCTCTTGTAGGTCCATCCTAATCCTCACCTCATTTTAACAACTTTTGGATCCTTCTCAATGTATCCATCTCCTCTCTCAAACTTTCCCTGTATTTTCACTCCCCAACCCCTAGCTCTAAGGGGTTTTACTTAACCACCCTATCAGGATCCATGCACATAAGCCCCTTCTCCACAAACATCATCTTTATCCAGATTAGGATTTCTTCTAGCAACATTTTCCTAGGACCTTCCATGAATTTTATTTCATCCTCACTAAAAGAATTAGTGTACTCAATAGAAAATTAAATTATATACACTTCCTTCACTTGATAAAACCATAAATTAATGGCTCGAGTCAACTTGTTATCTAATTTCTTCATTCTATCAATCATGAATTGATCCCAGACAAATGGTTTTTATGGCATCAAACAAGCATTATTAATATTCTACCTTTTCAACCATTCATACAATAGACAGGGAAATTCAACAAACAAAATTCCATGCATATTGGTGTAGAGATACCCATCCTTCCATCGCTTCACATTGGTATTCAAAACTCAAGTTTCCCATCGAGTGAAATCATACTCCTTTGCATTTTATCAATATTGAATTTATTCCTGAGATGGATACCACCTCATTATTTTCCTTCATCATTCAATAAAAAGCCTTCAAGTCCTAGCAATAGAACCATTTGTTGGGTCGTTCTATGCTTGTGGGAATCCTTTTTAACATTTGGGAGTTGAAGACCCAAGGTTTGTCCAAATTTTACCAACAAAAGACCCAAGGAATTGAAATATTAATCCTTATACAAAGATGAAAGAAGATATCTCCCGAGATGCCATGAGAATCATAGAGACCATCTGGTCTTGTGTCGGTGATGAAGGACTAACTACATAGGAATCCATCCAAGTTGGAATCCATACAATTCATTGAAAACTATTCAATGACTAACAATATATAACAATAACACATAAATTTAATTGACACATGATCAATACATCATAAGGAAAAAATAGTTCCATATTTATTATCTTTAGTTAACCATTCAAACATATACATTAAGCAATTCATCTATTGACAACAAAAGAGCTCTTATCTCTTATATATTCTCTCAGTATTACATTTCATAGTGCCATGCACTTTATTCAAAGTATGAAAATATTATAGACCACAACCATAGACATTACAAAACATAGGCTCAGAGAAAGCTCAAAGACATTGAAAACAACCCACACTTGCTAACTAGTAGGATTGCTAAAAGGACTAACAACAACAACCATAACCATAACAACAACTCTCTTTCTATCATTGTTGCTCCATTTTATCTGCTTCTTCTATGCCACATTTTGTCACTTTTAGTTCTATCCCACTTTCTCCTTTGACTTCCAATCTCACACTCTTTTATCACCCACATGCATTCCACATAGCCTCTTTAGAATTGTGGAATTATTAACGAATTTTCCAATTCATCTCCTTTCTACTCCACGATCTCTTGTGTTGCCTAAATTAATCATTTGGGAATATTTCCCAAATATTATTTTCTTGAATCCAACGTGCATGTGGTGTCCTCTTAATTCCTAGTTGCATCAAAAAACTCATATCAACGCACACTGGTAGAACTTGAACTGGTGTGCATTAGAAAAAAATGATATGGCATGAATGCCCCCTGTCACCCATCGCGTAGCTGCTTGAGTGCATGGAAAAATAGAGTAGGTGCACACAACTTTGTTTGTGCACACCCATGATATCCAACCAAAACTTTTGGCGCCAACAAATTGATTCTTAAAACTTTCCATTTTTTCAAAAAGAATCAGCTGCTCATGAACAATATTAGATAAAAAGCCAACGTAATTGAACTTGACAGACTATGTTAACTTATACACAAACCCTAGGATTTTTTTTCATCCAAAAGACTATCACTTTCATATCCCAACAATATTCACACCATTGAGATTATATATTTCATTGATCCTTTAAATAAGCATCTAATGGAAAATTTAGGTTTGGTATATCTTTATTTTCTGGTAAAAACCTTGTAAGAAAGGCTTTCTTCTGTTCTATTTGCAGGGAATTAAATAAGTTTCCCATTTCTTCTTCATCAATTTTATACTAACCTACTAGTAATGTTAACATCTCATAAAAAGATACCTCAGAAATAGAAAAGAGTTCATTCTATCCACTTTTGTCTTTTAAACTAGACTTTGAGAATCATAACACTCATCACACATCTTAAAAAATTCTAGGAAACATAAAGTACATGGAATGATAACTTGTGCAAGACCAAATTCCTATTTTTGGAGCTCACTTGTATTTCTATGAAAGCATAATAACTATTTTCTATGAATTTCTATGGAGGTTTTATCAACTAAACAAGTTTCTACTACATCCCTATCTTTGTCAAAAAAAAAATTGAATGAAGAAATTTCTAAATTAGGTTGTCAAACATATTTCAATCATTTCATGTCTGCCATGTTTTAAATCCATATCTGGATTCAACCCCCATTTTCTATTTCAATTTTCACATTTTACAGGATAGGATGTGGCTCTATTGGAAAGGAAATATAAATACCCAGTGGAATAAATGATAGAAATTATTCGAAATTCATTGTCAATGACACTATATTATGGAGAAAAAAGGTGAGAAGAATAATTGAATGGGAATAAGAATAGAGAAGGGGAAAGATTGGAAGTCTTTACTCACAAAAAGTAGAGGTAAGATGTTATAAATTTAAACCCTTTCTTCTTCAAATGACCAAATTTTATAATATCTTCATGATAAAAAAAACCCTAATGATCATAACCAATTTTGGGACTTAAAACATTTCATAACATGGTTGATGAATGTAGGAAACTTTGGTTATAATATCCATCACTTTATTTACTCATGTTTCATTATATTCTTGCAATGGGACAATAGTAATTTCCTCTTTCACTTTAATTGGCATTAAGTTTGGAATGTTTCTCATGAGAAACTAAAGCATGATCCATGCGTTTTATGGGAGAAAATCTCACAGAAATATCACTGAATAAACAACAAGATCTCCCTAGGATTTTCCTATTGAAAGGGGGCTATATTCATATGGTTTTCCTAGAGTCAAGAAAGCATATTCAGAATCAACCTAAGGAGTGGTAGAGATGGAATACCTTAAACTATAGGTTGTCCTTTGCATATCCTGGTTGATGTAGATATGAAGTTCCAGCTCCAATCTCCACAATCTGCTTTATGTACACCAAATACAAATAATTCTCTTCTACCTCTCTACTTGGTGTTAGAATCCTAGATCTACTTGTATCTAATATGATCTATAATGAAATGAACCAGCTCCAAAAATTTTCATATGATATAGAAACATATTAGGGGAAAACCACTGATATATTATATTATGATAAGGAAATTACATCAAATTCTCATACCTTTGAATGTAGATGCAAATCTCCCTTGAATCCTTTCTCCTTTCTCCTGCTCCTCAACTTATTGATCATACTAGGAACTCTAATTTCTATATGTGATAGATAGGACGATATCCTCTGCAAATGGAAATCATAACAATACTCTTGATTACTCCTCCTATGTCCCAAGACTTTCCTTTGTTTTATTGTTCTTTGGAGGAGGCTTGGGAGAGCTTCTAGATCTTATAGAGACCACTAGAGACTCGAATGATGTGAATTTCTAGGCCCTTGACATGAAGATACAACTCATCCATCACTTATCACCTTGTAACTCCATGAATATAGAATGTTTGACAGATAGTCGCTTGTTGAACTATTGATGTCTAGAAATTATAGTCACGTGATTTCACCTATGTGTCCCATGAAATCCCTAAAAAAGGCCCTAAATATTAGGAAAATCGTGTGTTTAGGCTTTCATCTTCTTGTGAAATCCCCTTTGTCTTTCATGGTGGAAATTAAGGATATAACAGATGCCCCCTAATGTGTGCGGTGAGGAAAGGAATGGATGGTTGAAACAAATTACAATAAAATAACGTCCAAGTGAGGAAATATGAGGAGAGAGAAAAGTAGTTTTTGAAGTCAATTAAGTCCTGTAATAAAAAAACCAAGGATGAGAGAATATATAGACCATCACATAGGTAGAAATACTTAGACTCTGAATGGGAATGGCCACCAAACAATACATTGTGGATCCATGAAATGAAATGCTAGACCATGTCCACAAAAGAATACACAATGGATCCATGTAATCAATAATACCATAGCCACAAGATAATACAATGAAGATATACATCATGAAAACAATCATAGGCACCATAAAATACAATGTGGATCTATGAAACAACATATAGATGTTAGGAATATAATGAGCACTTAGGAGAGTGTCCATGAAGTATTTAAAGTACTGATAGAAAAGTGATATAATCCATCACAACTTGGGATGAGGTGGTGTAAATGAATGATGTGGCCCCTGACACAAGGTCTTCATCCTAAACCCCAATGGTACGAATCTACAACATGTAAATATATGAGCTGATGTCAAGCATGATATAAACCATATGATTATTGGTCATTGATGCATACCATTAACAACTACGAGGGGAACCATGGATGATGATTATGATGACGATGATGATTATGCCAAGTATTCCACAATACTATATTTGTGGGATGCCCCTGTGTAGGGATTATGTGTCGTACATCCAAAAATTCCCTCCAGGGGAAAAATTGGTGCATCAAAATATGGCTTCTCAATCTGAAGAGGGCCACTAGGTAGAGAAGAAGATATTGCTTCTGGCGTAGCATGGGAAGGCTCAGAAATGTCATATTTTTTGTCTTGTGTATGAAAATTAACTGTTTGGCCACACATAAAATGGTATCATTCAAGGAAGACCCCTCATGGTGAGGGGTACCTATGTTACACCTCAAAATTACTCACTTCAATAGTGTCACAAGTGTCATCATTACAAGTGTTGTAAGTGTTGCATCTTGTCCGAAAGTGTCACATCTTAACTAAAAGTGTTGCAAGTGTCAGAAATAGTATACTGCCACCTTGCCTATGTCGTGCCCCTAAAGAAATCACAAATACACTTAAGACACCCCAAAGGCTAGTTTGGAAGAAGAGAAATCAGTTGACAGGGAGTACAAACCTTTTTCCATTGAAAGAAACACTCAAAAACTGAATTTTGGAGAGGAGCGCTCCCCTACCCACTGTCAGGGAGTGCTAGCACTCCCTGAGCCTCTTTGGGGTAGTGCTTGAGCACCTTGTGCACCTTTTTGGGGGATCTCTACCCTTTTTTTAGCAAATTCTGGGTTTGTTGAGGCAAATAAGGGAAGAATCCCTCAATTCCTGAAGGTAGTTGGATTGTAATAGATGGTCAAGGCATGATCTTAGGGGAGATCCTCAACTGAAGGAGAGGAATCCTCAACTCATCCCAAATATATCTCAAGTGGTTGGACCTCTCCAAGGTTATATAAGGAGGCCTTCTCATGGTGAAAGGTACAATGGAGACTAGAGATTGATACCAAACTTATGATCTTATAAGTGGTAATGACAGAATACAATGGAGATTGAGAATTATACCTAACTTATGATGTCATAAGAAGGTATTGACATGGAAAAGATTGGAGATGTGAAACTTATGATCTCATGAGTGAGATTCCATCAAAGAAATCAGTGGATATTATTTGAGCAAATGGGTTGGACAAGGAGAACTGGAAGAAGTTGTTGCACCTTCATTCATAGGATTGTAAGTACTTTTACTTGTTCTAATTAATAATCAATGCTTGGCCTGTTTCTTTCAAACTTGTACTTGTTCCATATGAGTTTGTCTGTAGTATATGGATCTATGATTGAGATAATCTCAGTAGATTAGGAAGTCCATTGTATCTTTGTTTTTCTCACATGATCTATCAGGGAGCTCATGATCGAAGCTCAGCTAGGACTTTGCAAGGAAAAATGTCACTAATAAGGTACATATCTTTCTCCTTCTCTTTCATTAATTATCTTGATAGGATCTAAAAGGAAGTCAGTGTCCATGTTAATCACTTTTCTACCTTGGTCTTAGGAGTCTAGAGACCAAGAGGGAATCCACTTGTCCGCAGGGGGATTCACCTACAACAAAAATGGGTGACTCCACTGGGGAGGAGCTTTGATTTTTGTTTCCATTCCCAGATATTGTTTTGGCCCTTTTCCCAATGATTTGATATTCTCCACATTGTATTTTTTATTCTTATATTTGTTTGATTGCCTCTTTATGTCATCAGGATCACCCTGATTGACTGAATTTCCTTCATTTTTTGAGTTTCTAGGCTTTCTTCTGAGTTTTTGGAGCAGAGAGATCCCCTCCTGTTGTTGTCGGAGTGCTAGCATTCCCCTTTAGCCTTACACAGAGTTCTATAATTCTCTAGTGCCTCTTACACCAGAGAGCTACACCATTTTTGTGAGAAATTCTCTAGAATTTTCATCTTCCGAAGCTATTTCTTGGTTTTGGCTTTTGCTCATGGTCTCATACTCTTAGTCCATCTTGATATTGGCTTTCAAACACCCTTGTTTATGAGAATTCATCCTCTTTTGTTTGATATTTTGACATCTTATTTCCTTTCCTTGAAGCCACTCTTTGTCTTTGTTGAACTAGAGTTAACTTCTTATTTTCTTCTCCTTTATCTGACTGAGTGAAAAATATTGTGAGGAAATCGAAAGGTCTATGAGATTTTCATTTGATCTTTGAGGTGAACTTTCCATCATTTATCTTTTGTTTGAGGTTTTTGGTTCTTGTTTTCAATTTGGTTATCTTTGTCCTTCTTGTCTATTTCATGACGAGAGTGTATTTTTTGTTTTGTGTGAAGTTTGCTTCTGATGGTTTAATCTTGAAGTTTGATTGAAATTTAGAAGTCTTGCATCTGATTATCATTCACATATAAGAAATATGACATATTTTAGTGATTGGTTTGGATATTAGAAGGAATTTATGAAATTTTTATCACTGCATCAGATTTGAGTGAGAAACAAATTGATTGAGGACATTACATATTAGTGTTTGATAGTGAAAACAACTTTCTCTCTTTCCCTTAAATAGCCATTCATTGAAAGAAAAAATTGTTTATCATCTTCTTGTGCATTTTTCAGAATTGAGTCATCATACCATCAATTTCATTGTCATACACCCTTTGAGTAAAGAACAACCATAAAATCAACACTAATTAAAAAATTATATAGAACATTTTTGTTTTTAGGATCTTCCACCAACATTCGACTAGGATTAGAACTTTGGATTAGGTTGTGAGTACAACTCTCCAAAGTTTTCAAAATGAACATTAGCATCCTAAGATAGGGAGAGTCAAATCCAATTGTCGTATAGGCTTTCTGGGATCCTCCTCTCACACAGGGGTTACACACGAGGTCACATTCGGGTGAGTTACGGAGATTATCACTCCGTGGTTCAATTGTTTGTAGTGGTCGGATCATATATTGGGGGTCACTTGAAGGTATACCCACAATTATGTATGGGAGCCTCTCGAATTGATTTCATACTTGTTATCCTACCCATATGTTCAGATCGGACTGTCGATTGTACCCACCCAGGGGCTGACTTCGATTTGGTGTCCGTAGTTGCCATAATCCTTAGGTACTTACACAAGGTGACAGTGAAGGGAAGTCTCACTGTACCTAGGACAGACATTGGTCAAACTCACTCGGGCTCCTTGGAGGGTAAATCCACAATTACTATGTGGAAGCTTGCACCAAGGTGAAAGTCCATTAAGAAGGTCACCATTCTAACTGTTCCACCATATCCTAACCCCTTCTTGAATTGATCATGCGACGTTGGATTTCATCACCAACTAGTACGATCATCGAGAGAAGTTTTGTTTTCTTTTTTTTTATTCCTAGATTTTATTAGCGTATGTTGTTTCTTTTTGTTAGTTGGCCCTATATTTTTAGTGTGTATTGTTATTCTCCAAAATTGAGCCTCTATACGATAGCCAATCATGTAGGATGAAAGGGTTGCCTCTGAAAGGCTACCAACCCTTACCTCCTAACCCTCCAGAAGACGACTATGGTGGAGAGGTATAAAATCAATCTGATGCTGGGAGTGTTGTTTCTCCTCTGTTAGATAACTCAGAAGGTGCTTTGGTTACGGTTGAGAATCCCACTCCTCACAGTACATCTGTATCAGTGACCCCTCTCAAACCACTTTTTCTTTGTTTAGACTCCCTTGGGAACGTCATAGACGAAGAGGTCCCACAGTTACCTGCAAGATATTTTACTGAGACATATATGGGATCCACATAACCAACCTTCAGTGATGAGTATAGGACTCCTATTCGTCCTACCACTGTAGTAGATAAAAATCCCACACCTTCTCATTCTGTATGGAGGACTTCATCAGGATGCGATCTCTATAAGAATTTTGAGTCCTTTCGACAACCCTTTAATCCTCACGACCCTCCTATTCACAGTGGACCATTTGGTCAAACTATGAATCACCCCATCGATCAGGTCATTAACCCTACTATTGCATCAACACAAGTCTATCCTAATACTAGACTCATCACCTCTATTCATTCCCAGGGTACTTCGATCCCTACCCCCACTTTTACGAACTTTCACTCTACAGCTCCACATGTTCCACACGATTTTGCTGGGACATATTTTCACCCGAGAATGTAGATCCTTGCCAACCAAATACAAACAAATGGAGGGAAACCACCATCTAGCGAACATGTCTCTCCTGGAATACCACCATCCTATTGCGGCCCTACCCCTCCCAGGGGACAACCCCCTTTTCATGTTCTTCCCGGAGGGAAACCTCCCTTTGCTAGTCATACCCTAGTCATTAATCCATCGTTGGCAGAGGGGAAACCTTCATTTGCTGGAAACCCTTCACAATCCTAGGGAGTATCTTCCAGAGGAAAATTTACCCAACCCCATGTTGGGGGGCACTTATATCAGAACCCAAAAGGAGGAGTATCAAATACTGTTTCTTTTGGACCGTCTTATGGAAAACCTTATTCGAGTGGCATCCCAAACACCATCTGGAGTCCTCAAGGACAACAACCTTATCCTCCCCATGGGTCTAATGTGTATCCACCTCTAGAAGCTACTCCTTAGCCTCCTCAAGGGCACAATGTTCATCCTCTTTCTGGGAAAACAAATCACCTGAATTATAATTCTCATAACCCACCGGGTTATGCAAATGTTTCTCAGCCATCATTGAATCCTGTTTATCCTGGTCAAAAACAAATGTATGTAGGAGGATCTACTGGTTACAACTATCCACCTAACCTAGTTTATGGTCCTACTGGTGTTCCTATGCCACAATAGTATCAACCACAAATTAACTGAACAACTACTTTTCCTTGTGACTCTGGACCTCCCAGAGTTGTCTCGGTTAACTAATGATCCTATTTTTCATTCACCGGTTTGGCCAGTTATTCCAGCTAAACTTCCTTCTAATATTCTGAAATTTGATAGAAAATTTGGCGAAGATCCAACAACCATGTGATGAATTTCCATTTGTGGTGTTCATCAAACTCCCTCATGGATGATTCTATATGTTTGCGTCTTTTCGAGAGAACACTTACTGGCTTTGTAGAAAAGTGGTATATTGAACTACCACGTGCTTCTTTTCATGATTTCAACTCCCTTGCCATGTCTTTCGTCACGCACTTTCAACTACCTATTCGCTATGAGATGGGTACTGAACTCTTGACCTCCCTTCATCAAACTAACTCTGTGCATATCTCTGACCATATCCATGAGTGGATACAATGACGAAGAATGATCAAGGTAATCATTCCTGACATATTATTGGCAGAATGGTTTACTAAATCACTTTTACCCCTGATCGCTCGTGATGTCGCTCTGGGTGGCACAGTCACCGAGGAAGAAACCATTAATCGAGCTCAGTACTTAGATTTGGTTTATTCCCAATCTGGTACTTTGTATGATTTTCTTTTGAATGCTTCTCGAGCTAATATCGATCCATCCAAGCCATCATCCTCATCTCATGCAGATGGTGTTATCAGTTTCGTCAAAACTCAATCTACTTCCCAATCGACCACACTCTTCTCTACCTTCCCCCAAACTCATATCTCTAAGGTGAATGCAGTTCAATATGCCCCTTCACAAAAATCCAAAGATAAGAAGAAGACAAAAAAAAAATCAAAAAATACTAATAACAATGAACAACCAAAAAATCAAGCTCAAACACCTGCTACCGAAAAGCAACCACAACGGAAACTGAAATTCCCATGTATCATTTGTGGTGACGATCGCTACACTCGAGACTGTCCACATCACAATGAAATGGAAAAACATTTCCATGGAAATTAACAATCCGTTGTGCTTACTCAACCTTTTCCACAACAACAATCCATGGTTGCTCAAACCCCCTCACCTGGGGGTAGTTCTAGCCATCCTCATGAGAGGCCTTGACAAGTGCACATATTTATATGTTTAATGGGATTACTTTGAACACTCTCTCTAGGACATACGACACACCAGGTAACCTTGACAAAGGAAAGGTCACTAATGGTACCGATACTTTACTGGATCCATCACCGTCCTCTGTTAGTCCTCCATCGGTTAATCCTCCATCTGGACCACTTCAGATTGAGAAACCTACATTCAACTCTATCTTATGCCCTCCTAAGAGAAATATACACAAAGCTACCTTTAATCCTAGTTCACGTGCCACCCAGAACTACAACATTGTTGAAGATTTGGCTCAAGGGCCATTTTCTATGTTTGCATTAGAAGTTCTACAACACTGCCCTAGCCAATGTAGAATGCTCTTGGCCACTATTGGCATTGTTGATCCTGAGTCATCCAACCATATCATGCTTAACCTAGACAATTATGTGTCTCGACTCTCCCACCAACTTTCTTTACAAGTTGATGTTCGTGGTCACAATCAACAAATCCACCAAACTATTCTAGATGAGGGAGCCTCAACTTGTGTAATGTATTTAGCATGCTGGAAAGGTTTAAAGTCACCTGCACTTAACAAATCCCCAATGATTTTACGCACCTTCGATGGGTGAGGTTTCCATCCCCATGGGCTTTTGCAGTCCCTGCCCATCTGTTGTGGGGTATTCTACCCTACGGACTAATAAGCTAGGGCTCTAAGCCTATACGCAGATCATGACCCTCAAGACTCAACTTTTAACCTTCTACCCGAATCTGAAACCCCCTTTTTCACATGCACATAAGAGAAGAATAAACCAACCTTTTTCCGACGGCTGAAGTAGATCCTCCATTGAGCTTCTTGTCCTTTTGCTGCTGCTTCTCCTTCCACAAAGCTTCCTGCAATCAAAACAATACTATGCATGCATGCTACTGATCTATTATGGGGTTAGAGATAAAACACAAATCAAATAACATAGATGAGATTCATGTGTT
>ML780229.1:435483-456284 GCA_009831015.1 Picea engelmannii | reverse complement strand
CGGGTTACTTGGTTTTAAGTGGTTTTTTGAGGAATTGCTTAGCATGGCTTTGGCTAGGAAGAGGCATGAGTAGGCCTGATGCCAGGTAAGCAGGGATAGTGCAATTTAGGGTTATAACACCATCCAATTGGGTGGCAAAAATGTCACTGTTGATGTCGAGGTGGTCGATGCTCCCCTTGATTACAACTTGTTACTTGGAAGAAGTTGGTTTTATGATATGACTATTTTTGCCTCATCGGTCTTTCGATGTGTACAATTTTCTCATCAGGGAAAACTTGTCACTATTGATCAGTTAGATTTTTTCATGACCGATGCTCGTGCTCCCACTACCAACAATATTCTTTTCTTTGGAGACCACAATATCACATATGAAAGCATTAGTGTTAGATTACTGAAATATTCTAGCCTCATTGGTACCTTCCCTTCACCACTTCCATCGACTACACATCATATTTCCACCGTCGATATGATTTCGACCGCAGCTTATCAATCTTTGGAATCATCTGACCCTTGGATTGTACCTAGTCTGTTGGAATTTGATGCACTAGGTGACACCATGCCACTTAGTCCAGCTAAAACATCATATGTTTCTATCCAATCCGCTTCTCCCTCGTCGGATGACCAACATCTATTGGCACCCAACAGTTACTCGATGCCATCACGGTTAAGTTCCTTGTCGTCTGTGATCGATTACATTTCCCCAATTTTTCCTTTTGATGAATCTATTAAGGAAATGCTGAGAATTGCCAATATACCTCGAGATGATAACCATCATCGATCCTCTTTTCTTCCCCCTCGTGAAGAAATTCGGGCATATATACACTCTATATCCCCTCCTGCTGTTGATTTTCCATCGTCTCTGATGCCTTCAACTTCCGATGACTTGGATCCGGTTGTTGACATGGTGATCTCTTTGGTAGGGCTATTGGAGCTTGATCTCCTTAACCCTATCGTAGCCCCCGACATGTGTTCCTTCCAGAGTGATTTTCTTCCATCTAGTGAAGATCTCTTGGAAGCCATGATTGAGTTTTGTCCCTTGACATGGTGTCCTTCCAGAGCGTTATTTTCTTGGAAGCCATGATCAAGAAGAGTCCATGAGCATAGTTGTTCTTCTCTGTAGAAAGCTTGTTAAAAAATGAAACAAAAGCTTTGAGCATAGTTTTCCTCTCTGTAGAAAGCTCATTAAAAAATGAAACAACAATCTGTAGATTAAACTTGGAACCCCGAGCATAGTTCTTTTCTTATGTCAAGCTCGTTACAAAATGAAACAGTCACCTCTCTTGAACCTTCATTTCATCCACCCTTATCCTTTTTCTCCATATAGTAGAGAAATTGGTGACAACCTCATAGTCGATGAATGAATTGAATCTTGGAGGGTATGTCTCCATCCTTTGATGATCATTTTGGAGTTAAGCCACTAGCTTTCAATTTGGGGGCATACCGTGCTTAGTATTTGTTCTTTCTCATGCTCGTAAATACATGAGAATGCATCTAGGTAAACGTTTATCACTTTTTTTGACTTGCATGGATAAACGAAAAAGGAACCCCTTGGAGTCTTATTTGAGCTCTTTTTAGACTCTCTAAAAATGAAAAGATTGTTGAGTGATCTTGCTTCCTTTCCTACTCGTTAAAAGGTTTTAAAGGGCGTCTTTCGAGTGATAATTTATCTCTTTTTTGGCCTCGCAAGACTAACATTACGAAAAATGACAACATTGGAGTCGTATTTAAGTTGTTTTCAAACTCTCTAAATATGAAAAACCACTGAGTTTACCTTCTTTGAACTCGTTAAAAAATCATACATTGAAGGCCCCATATGGTATTGAACCCTTACTTCTTCCAGTTCATTAAACAAAGGAAGAAGGACTTACCAAAGGTGAGTCATATCGAGCATGTGTTACCCTCCTTGATCTCATTAAATTAAAAAGAGGTACTCGTCTATGTGGATGGGGGAAAAATTGAAAGAAGCAAGCCAAACAGTTTTTGAGAACACTACCAATAACTCTTACAGTCACCCTTGAACACGACACTTTGTCTTTGCACACATTTTAATCCACTGAACCTATGCACTGAGCCAATCCTCTAAGTTTCTTTTACTCCTTTGGGTCACCTGACGAAAGTCACAACATCCACTGCATTATCAAATTTTGGTCCATGTCAAGTTTCTACTGATGTGCCTTAGTGTTCAAGGGAAGTATCTGCCTCGAGAGTCAGCCATCACAAATATCATGTTTCAATACCTGTGCCAGTCCATGTTCATTCGATATACCAATTACATCTTTGTGTCTATTTTGTGTCATTGATGGGGGATACCTCAAGGACCTCCTTCTATGAGTCTATTCATGTCGACTTCAACACATTATCCAGGGACTCAGACTTAGAAACTAGTTAGTACCTTGGGACCTGCATGCCTCAATGGCAGGCCTCCTCATGTCCGACAATGGTTTCACATCATTGACCTTTGATCGGATGATTCCATGGATGTTTGAATTCAACTCATCTATTCACAGTCGTCAAAATGTACTATATTACCTTGGGAATCATTGACATCAATGGTGATTTCCCTCGCGCTTGTTAACGGTTTACATCATTGACCAGTAATCAAGTGGTTTTTGCCATGTTAGACATCAAGACATCTATTCACATGGTTAGATTCTTACTACATTGGGATCGGTAAGAAGACCCTAGGTTGAATCATCACTCTTATATGTACTTTTCCCAGGTTGCAAAGGAGTTCTCTTGAACTATGACACATATAATGTTACATAGATCGACTTTGTATTGGTCGTGGCTATGTCTTGTCATCTCGTAGATCCATTATATATTCTTTGTGGCTACGATTAGTTCAGGTCATAGAGGTATAGATCCACATTGTATCTACAGTGGATATACAATTTTGTCAATATAATTATGGATCCGCTGTGTATTTTATGGCGGCCATACCTAAAAAATCTTTATCACTCAAGCATAGGTATGCCTGCCTTAGGTTTCAAAACATGTCATAATATTTGTTTGATGTTTGTGTGCATCTTTTTACGGTTTCTTTGCATCCATACCCTTGCTTGAAAAAGTATACAAAATACTTCAGTCATCATTATCTTCTAACTTCATACTTTGGGGGGCAATATGTTACACCTCAAAATTACTCACTTCAATAGTGTCGCAAGTGTCGTCATTACAAGTGTTGTAAGTTTCACATCTTGTCTGCAAGTGTTGCATATTAACTACAAGTGTTGCAAGCATCACAAACAATACACTACCATCTTGCCTATGTCGTGCCCCTAATGACATCACAAAGACACTTAAGACGCCTCAAAGGCTAGTTTGGAAGAAGAGAAATTAGTTGATAGTGAGTACAAACCTTTTTCCATTGAAAGAAACACTCAAAAACTGAATTTTGGAGAGGAGCGCTCCGCTACCCACTGTCAGGGAGTGTTGGCACTCCCTGAGCCTCTTTGGGGGAGTGATTGAGCACCCTGTGCACCCTTTTGGGGGAGTACTACCCTTTTTTTAGCAAATTCTGGGTTTGTTGAGGCAAACAAGGGAAGAATCCCTCAATTCATGAAGGTAGTTAGATTCAAATAGATGGTCAAGGCATGATCTTAGGGGAGATCCTCAACTGAAGGAGAGGAATCCTCAACTCATCCCAAATATCTCTTAAGTGGTTGGACCTCTCCAAGGTTATATAAGGAGGCCTTCTCATGGTGAAAGGTACAATGGAGACTAGAGATTGATACCAACCTTATGATCCTATAAGTGGTATTGACAGAATACAATGGAGATTGAGAATTATACCTAACTTATGATATCATAAGAAGGTATTGACATGGAAAAGATTGGATATGTGAAACTTATGATCTCATGATTGAGAAGCCATAAAAGAAATCAATGGATATTATTTGAGCAAAGGGGTTGGACAAGGAGAACTGGAAGATGTTGTTGCACTTTCATTCAAAGGATTGTAAGTACTTTTACTTGTTCTCATTAATAATCAATGCTTGGCATGTTTCTTTGAAACTTGTGCTTGTTCCATATGAGTTTGTCTACACTAGATGGATCTATGATTGAGCTAATCTTAGTAGAGTAGGAAGTCCATTGTATATTTTTTTGTCTTACAAGATCTATTAGGGAGCTTAGGATTGAAGCTTAGCTAGGACTTTGCAAGGACAAATGTCGCTAATAAGGTACATATCTTTCTCCTTCTCTTTAATTCATTAAATTGATAGGATCTAAAAGGAAGTCAGTGTGCATGTTAAGAACTTTTCTTTATTGGTCTTAGGAGCCTAGAAACCAAGAGGGAATCCACTTGTCCATAGGGGGATTCATCTACAACAACCTGCCATTCTCCCTTACTGAGGGGAAATATTTGTTGCAACCATGCTTTGAGGTTGAAGGGGGAATGTTATATAAATATTTTCCTCACCCCATGCAATATTGCACAAAAGGCCTTTTTCCATTTCCCTATGCAAACTTAAAATCCTTTTTTGCAAATCCCAGAGATAAAAATATAATTTTTTCCACGTATACGCACCTTGCCTACAAACATCATGCGTATACACAGGTTGCACCACTATAGCCCGCGTACATTAGGAAACATGCCCAAAATTAAAAAATGGTGTCATGTTTCCATGTTACATCACGAGATCAATGATCCTTAGCCTTCCATATATTGGAAATCTTCCAGCTCATCCCTTCAATTCCAATTGAAGGCTATAAATGGACCAAATCTGAGCTATTGAAAAGAGGAGAAATAATTCAACTTTGAGAGAAAAGTTAATTTGGAGGAATTATTCACTTCATATTGAGTCTGCATCCCTTTGTCATTTAAGTCTGAACACATTGTTCATCCCCCAATATCTTCCCTTACTAATTGAGAAATTCGTTGTCTCTCTTACATGAGATTGCCTTTGATGGAGAATTGAAGTGGTGGAGGCCTAGCTGGAAGGAACTTAGTTTCTCAGTTACGAACTGTGTCAACACGAAAGTCTCTAGCCTATTCACTTCTGATGATTATATCTTAATAGAAATACTCTATTCTTGTCCAATTAATATCTTGCAAGTATTTGAATTATTATTCCATGGGAATATTTTTTATGAATGTTGATGGATTATGCTATTGAATTTGATAACATCATATATTATCACCATATTCTTGCGTTGCTTGGTTGTTGAGGACTAGTTGCAGGTATATTGCTTTGGGTCAAGTGCTCAACGATGGAGTTCATTGAACGTCTAGACGAGGTAGGCCTTTTATCTTGTCTTGATAGCATATTTTTCTATATGGCATACTTTAGAATAGAGTTGATTTCTGTAGTCATTTCCATCTATTATGGTTTACCCCTAGACATAGAGATATTTTTCGTTGTAACAAAATTGGCAACCATACTAGGCATTGAATCTTATTTTTTGGGGTTTGGAGTGTTTTTATCCTTATATTTCTCTCATTCATATTGAGTTTCTTGTCATATGCTTTACTGATATCCTGTGTTCACTCTAGGTCTGAGTCTTTTAGCCTTGTCCTTAGCCTAGTTATGTTTTGACACATATATGTGGGTTTTTTCTTGACAGTTGCATACATATGCATGTTGTCCTTTTGCAAGATGCATACATACATGATTTTCCCTTGAAGAGTCTTGTACATCAACCTTTGTTTCTTGATTTCTAGGTTTGGTGGTTGTTGGGTAGGTTTTGATGATTGATGAGTCTTGTTGGGTCTCTGTAGTGACTGTTAAGTGTCTATGGAATGACATGAAACCTGTCATTGGTTGAATTTTTGGGTGGTGCATTTTTCATCATCTTTTCATTTTGATTGTCCTTACACCTTAGGCTGGGTGTTTTTGCTTCTTGATATCCTACTTGGGTTGTCTCTGTCTATACAATGTAGAGTCTTTATATCAAGTTGTTGTTCAGTCCTTGCATTTTCATTTTTCTTATATTGAAAATACAAAAATATTAAGCATTTCACATTGATTGACATTTTGATCTTTTGAGTCTTTGTCATTTATCTTAGTGAATGTAAAGAATGATTTCATTTTTATTTAGAATTGTAGAATTGAATTGAAAATTGCATTTTTAGGACACATATCATTTATTAGAAATTGAGGTTAGGAATTTGGATTGTTTCATATTCATTTACTTTACTTCTTGTGTCATAGCATCACTAGTTTCACTACCGCACCTTTTGAGTAAGCAAGGCCATTAAAATTAACATTAAAATTCAAAATTGATTAGTAAAGGTTTTATCTTCTAGGGTGCACAAACTAACTTAGGATTTAGTGCCTTGGAATAGGATTTTGTGAGTAAACTTCTCCAAGGCTATTAAATCAACATATGTGTCTGACTAAGGGAGTGGAGAAATCCATCATATAATCAGTAATATTAGGAGGCTTCACTTACACTAGAGTTAAGAATGAGATCATGTGAGGTAGGTTGAAGAGATATCCCCCCGATACCTTCTTAGTGTCAGATATATTTTTGGGGATCTTGCTAGTGCCCTTACCTCCATGAGAGGCAATGCTTTCAAGGTTTCTGGCTTTGCTACCCTACCCATATGATGGAACTGACTTATTACTTTTCACCTGTGCATCGGTTACACTGCGGTTTCTTAGTTGGTTGACTTAGGTGCCACATAGGTTACTTGCAGGGGTTATTCTCTAGGTATCTTGGGTCAGATAAGGGTCGGACAACACACAACCTTTATGGAGGATTACCTCTTCGGGGGGATCTGAATGACGGGTTGTTAAGCCTGTGAGGGCCCTTATAACTGATTCTAATAGCTCCAATATTTAGCAGGGAGTCTCAGGCCCCTCTTGGGTGAGGCATACCTACTTTAGGGAGGGAGGCCCCTTTCACCCACTTTATCTTGTTTGTGTGCGTATTGGCCATTTGATTATTTTTGGTGTGCTCTTTGAATACTAGTTGGCCTTAGGATTTTTTTTTATATATTGAGTCTTAAGTCATCATGGAGTCGGACCAGCTTCCCCATTGGTCTCACCGCTTGTTACAGTTACCACAAGATTTTGAGTATTTTCCTTCTAAAAGGAATATAGTTATTAAACGTGGGACACACACCTCCACTTATCAGACTTTTGATTCTACAAGGATGAGTATTGAACTGAGTCATCAAAATACTGGGAGCCCCTTGACTCCCATACCTACTATAGTTAATGGCTCCCCTTCGACTCCTGCACCCACAATGGTTGTAGTACTGGAGGAACCTATCATCATTGTTTCCCATCCTATAGTGAATTCTCAACCTATAGACACAAACCCATTTGGGTCTCTTGGTCACTCACTGGGCTATAATGTTCAGTCCATCCAGATCGCCTCTAGTCATTTTTCCTATGGTATGATGAATTTTACTTTGCATTTTTAAAACTCCATCCCAGCTGTCGGCCCTAATGATAGCATTGGACTTGGGGGCACAAACCCTCCTTATACTTCATTATTTTTTGGTGGCTCTCATAATCCTCAAACGACTCCTATAGTGGGAGGCATTCCTTCTTTTAACCCTGGGTCTAATCCTATTGCTTCTGGGTAGAGTAACCAACCTGGCAGAAAATCTTCTGCTCAAGTATTGTCCTTTACACTCACATCCTCAGTATTGATTCCTGCCAACAATTTTGGCATGAATAATCCACCTTTATCCTCTAGATTCACCCTCGAAAGAGGTCAGTTTCACACCTTGGGAAACCCCCAACCTGAGGCCACTCCGTCTAGGGGAAGTTTTTATAACCCCCATCAAAACATTGCCAATCCGTCTGGGGGAAGTTTTTATAACCCCCATCAAAACATTCCTAATGGAATGGTGCCCAAGAAACCTCTTATGAATCATACTGGAGGAGGGTATTACAATCCTGGACAGGGCCATGGTGCTTACTAGAACCCTGGATGGGCTGCGATTCCCCAAATACAATCTTTCTAGGGAGTGTGGGGCCAGATGTTGCAACCCCATATCACTTTTATGGCCATGCTCAACCTACTAGACTTGTATAAGTTGATGAAATACCATGTTTTTCATGATCCTACATGGACCCTCGTTCCCACTAAGCTTCCTTTGAATATTCTAAAATTCGAAGAAAAGAATGGTGAGGACCCTAGTGATCACATCACCGCATTTCACTTATATTTCTCTTCGAATTCGCTTAACGAAGATTCCATTTGGTTAAGATTATTTGAATGCACCCTCATAGGGTTTGCTGTGAAATTGTATATCGAGCTACCTAGGAGGGCATATTGTACCTTTATTCAAATGGTGCTAGTCTTCCTTAACCACTTCCAATTTCTGGTTTGTTATGATGCTAGCCTAGAACTTTTTTTGACCTTACGCTAGGACAAAGCCACTCATATCTCAGATCACATCCAGGAGTGGCATAGAAGAAATAGGTTGACCAAGACCTACATACCCTTGGATTTCCTATTAGAATGGTTCCTTAAGTCCTTACATCCTCCTATCTCAAAGAATGTTGCTACATCGGGGGTTACATATGAGGAAGACGAAATATTCAAAGCCCAACAATTAGATATTATATAAGCTTAGTCTGGGATGCTATACGAGATTCTTCTAGACACACTGAGGTAAAAATATGACCCTAGACAAAATCCCAGACCTCATGTCGATGGCATTGTAGGATACTCCAATGTGAAATCTAGAGATTCAATGACAAGCCATTTGAAAGATTTGTCTCTAAACTAGTCTACAACAGGGCCAAATTTGTTTGTGTCTTCCAATCCCACTCAGTCGGTGGATGTACATTCAGTGCAATCATTGAGCGAACAAAATGGTAACCAAAAACCAAGCGATAATAAGAAAAAAGGACATAATAATAATCGTAAGGGTGGGAAGAATAATAATAAACACAAGAACAATGGAAATAATGAGAGGACGAATAATAATGTTGGTGAGGGAAAGAAATAAAGGCGTAAGGTGAAATTTCTCTGTAATATTTGTACAAATGATCATCTTACTCATTTATGCCCCAAACATGTGGAAGTTGTGAGGCTATTGTCTCTACCACCCGTTGTGCTGATGAATCCTTTCCCACATAACCAACACATGGCCTCGAGCTCCTCAAATGATGGAAATTTGGACGGTGCGGGTCAAAACCCACCGGCACAAGCTGGTGACCGTTTTTGCATCAATATGGTCAATTCTCAGGTTAACGTAGCCACCCAGTCTCGCGATTACAATTCTTCACAAACTATTCCTATTCTAGAATCTCCCCCTCCTCCCAATACGCCCTTATATATCGAAAAACTAGAGCCACCGCCTTGTATTATGAAAGGAGAAATCAAGTTCTCTACCCACAATCCAAATGCTAGAGCCACCAAAAATTACTCTGTTGTTGAGGACCTAGGTCAAACCTCTTGTGCGATGTTGACTCTGGACGTACTCCAGATGTGTCCTTCATAGAGGAATGCCTTTCTATCTATGTTAGGAGCTCTAGACCCTAGTGGATAGAAATTTATCAAGTTTGATGTCATAGATGTGAAGCCTTGCTTGCCTTACCATGTGGCATTCCAAATCCACGTGGGTTACTCGAAGTATTTATTTTCAAAATACTTCTTGAATTCCTTCCAAGTAACATTTATCTCTTTTAATGTGATGCACCTGCACAAGTTGATCCCACCATACTGATTCCTTTCCATTAAGCTGATAGATATAAATTATTCCTTCTACATGTGAATAGTAATTATGCAATTGGAAGTACTCTCTCATGCCTAACATCCATGTCTCGACATCTTCATCCTTCTTTTGCTCACCATAAAAATTAGGAGGTTTGATCTTGTTCATTTCTCCTCGCAGTTCATCCACCCCAAACCACTTCTTATTCTTCCTGACAGGGGATGCACTTGAGATGTTGTGAGATATCCTATTAGAATTCCTTTGGGAGTGATAGTGATGTCTGTTAACACTCCTTGATCTTCCCTTATCCTCAGGAGACCTATGGCTTCCCGATTTTCTTGAGTCATTCTCCTTATCTAATTTCTTTTCAATTATGTCTAGGCTTTGCATTAAATTCACGTTGAAGTCTTCCTCCTTCTCCTTGGATTTCATAAGCCTTTCATTATAATCCTCATTACTTTGGACATATTTATGCAAATTTATAATGGTCTCTACCATATTCATTTATCCATCATTTCCTTATCTCTATCCATTGGAGTTTGTTCCTTCAATGCCCAAATGGACATCCATCCCTCTGATCTCATATTCCTGGCTATAAGTCCCCTGTGCATCTTCCATCTCTTTGCACTCTATGTTGATCTTGATCTAATCAAGTTGTTGTTAATTCTGCAAAATGTGTAGCCAATAGAACTTTGTCAGGATAAATGACTCAATAATTTTATGAAAATATGAACCATTCTGGCTCAAATAATATATCAGATTCCCTTCTTTTGATTTTCTGAGAAATTGACTATTCAACTCAATTTTCTGGGTGAACAATTATGTTATGCTATCCAATATCTTTCCAATGACTTCTCCCTTTCTCAATTTGGATTTTTGAGCAAGAAGTTATGGATCTCTGAAAATTTTGTCTTTGAAAACAACAATTCGGCACCAACCCTCTTTTATTCCAACTGAAGTCTCATATGACCAAGGGTTTTGTCCAAGCAGTTAGATGACATGAACTCATCTAGAGATTTGGGACTTCGAGACTTTGGGCTTCAGAGTCTCTTTCTACTTCATGCCTTATCTCTTCCAAATGCCAAAATGGAGAATCCTCGCACAATACATCTTCAGAGCTTCGGGGCTCCGCTACTTCAGAGATTCAGGACTTCGGAACTTTGAGATTTGGAAGTTTCGACTACTCCACACATCATCCCCTCTGGACACTGAACTTGCACTTTCCCTGAGAATCTCTCTATAGCTTCGCGCTTTGAAGGTTCTTGCAAAAACATGCACGCTTTTCCCCAAACATCATATTGGCAAACTCCCAGAGTATCATCAGCAACCATGCACCATGGGGGTGCTACATGGCAGAAATGTAGAGACGATAGGTCGATCAATTCGATAGGTGACACATGTCAAGTTATAACTGGAATGAATAATATTTGAAAATAAGAAATACGATGACACGTAGAAAGCATAAAGTGGATCCACGTCACCCTATATGATGTCAGTAGGCCACATCACTCCATTGTTTCATGACTTTGAAACTTCAGGATTCAAAGGTTTCTTCTTTAACATCCTTCAAAACTCTCGAATGATGAACTTCCAAATAGGTGCATGTCACTCTAGGTAATGTCATCATGCCACGTCACTCCGACATTCCAGGACTTAGACACTTCAGGCTTAAGAATATTTCACACCCACATACTTGATAACTCTTGAATGTTGAACTTCTGAACAATTGTCTCCTGGAGCTTGGGGACTTCAGGACTCCAGTATTTCAAAAAACGTCTCGTCTACACACTCTTAAACTCCCAATCGCCGAGCTTCAAAAATCTAGAATTAGGTCCACATCACTCCAGGTGACATCATCATGTCACATCACTCTGGTCCTTTGGAACTTCGGGACTTTGGAGAATACCACACCAGAGAACATCAAAAAAATCAAACTCCGAACTTCTGAATAGGTGTTCCCTAGAGCTTCGGGAATTTGAGGATCTGGGACTTCGAAACTTCAAGCTTCATGGAATTTCTTTGTTGAACACCAACTCCCCCCCGAACTGTCAGACGTCAAAATTCTGAACACTTGCAAATATGCAGACACGTGTCTCTGACAATGAACAGTCCAAATTAGTTCCAGACATCGAGACTTCGGAGAAAACTCCACTCTGGTAAACCACAAATAGATTTCCCCAAATGATGAACTTCTAAATCACTTGGGGAATCTAATGGTCTGCCCTCTCCCAAATGATCTACAGTGTAGATCCACTATGGGACTTTGGAGCTTCGGGGATTTTTCCTCCTTTTTTCAAAATCTTAAAATTTTCAATGGTTGAAGAAGTTTTTGTACCGATGCAATCTCTAGTCAATCCAACTCTCCTTTTGGAGGGTGATGCATCCTTCAATCATGTCATTAAAATTTCTAGTACTTCACATTCTAAACAAGAGAGAGTTTTACTCTCCCCAAGTACTCTCCCTCCAAGTCCTGGAGAATTTCCCTTTGATTGGGATGGTCTTGTGGGGTATCCAATGCCTCCTCCTATGTCCTTTCAAGTAAGATATATTATCCAAGATATCATCCTCGACTTGGAAAAATCTAGGTTTTCTCAAGCTTGTGTTAGCTATTTATAATATTTTGACGTTTCACAGAAGTCCAGTACGGGAACCTTGGCCTCCCCCATGACATGCCTCATAGCAACCTCTCAATGATTATGATTTAAGCTCTTTTCCAACTTGTCTAAAAATAGAAAAATATTTCTGAGTGAATTTGTCCCTTTCACACTCATTAAATTAGACTTGAAAGGCCGTGAGTCTTGGTTAAGCTCTTTTCCAACTCATTTTCAAAAAGTGAAAATATTCATGAGTGAACTTGTCTCTTTCACACTAGTAAATTGGATTTGAAAGGACATCTATTTGATACAAGTTTATCCCTTTTTCAAACCAAGTAGACTAAGATTATGGAAAAGGACATTTTTTGGTGTTAAGTTGTGATTGCATCTCATGCCCTTTCTTTCAGTATTGAGCCTATGATCGGTTCTCACTTTGCATTATAAACCGTTTTCCTTAGAATTTTTTCATCCTCAACCAAGAAGAGCCTCATTTTTATCCTTTGCAACTTGGCACCCTATACCCATGAGGGAAAATTCCCCCGATTGTCCATCTCCCACATGAACCTCCTTGCATTGAGCATAGGTATGTTCCACTGCTAGAACTTGTTTTTGTTACTTGCGACACTTGTTTCCTCCTCTGTATCATAGAATTCATTTGACTATGAAAAAACAAAAAAAGATGGCGGGAAAGGAGTATTATCTTATATTGGCAGCAATTGTGTCACTTTTGAACAACGAAAAAAATTGTTGAGTCCACTTGTCATCATAATTTTGGGTTTAGCATGGACTTAGGAAGCTGAGATCATTACATAGAGTTTACTCCCCCGACTGGTTACTCTTCCAGTCCCTATGGAGAGTTTTATTGATGCCTCCTGCATCCCATGGTTTCATCATTGAGTCTATGATGTTAGAGTCTTCCATATGTCTCATGCTCTTGTTCAAAGGATGTATATCAACCTGTGTCGGTCGTTCCTTAGAACTCTTGACTTTGCATGTCGGCCATACCCTCAGTTTCTCTCAAAATCACATGAAGTTGTAGTCCTATTATGCACCCTAGTCCTACTTTTCTCATTGGTAGGTAAACTTGAACCCAACAGTCGACATTTCATTATTGGTCATTGACTGGGTGGTTTCCCTTGTGTTCGATGACAATAAATCTATTCACACATTAGGATTCATGCAGTGTCTTGGATTCCATTAGCCTTATTGGAGGTTTCCTCGCCTTTGTCATCATTTTTCCTCATTGTCTTCTATTCAGAGATTCTTTTTCATGTACCTCTTGCACTTGGCACATATGAAAGACGCACAAGTTCATTGGTTCATGAACATGTTCTTCATTTGATTTCCTCCAAATCATCAAGCTCCTTCTTTGTACCTTGTTTTGAATGATGAGATATGCCTTAATTTTATCCTTTCAATGGGTCTCCTTCCATCGAATTCAACTCATCTATTCTGGAAATGAGACCTAGAGTCCTATGAGTACTTAGAGGCTTGCAGTCATTAGTGGCAAATTCTCTCGCCATCGACAATTGGGAATACATCAATGTCCACTGATCAATGGATTCTTCAAGTGTTCGACCCCGACTTCTTTATTCACACTTGTAAGAATGTACTCGGTGTCTTGATACCTACTTTCATCATTGGTAGGTTGTCTCACATTTGTTAATTATATACCTCAATGCCCGATAATAAAACAAAGTCTCATTGTGTTCGAACTCAACTCCTTTATTCACATGATGTAGACTTGCACCTTTGGTGGATTGTGTAGAATAATTTAAGAAATCAATATGTAGCCGCAACTTTCCTGACTTGTTGATACCTTTTTCATTGGACCAGTACTTGTGTGACTTCAGTGATCATGGGACATCATATTGTACTCCATTGTGTACAGATATCTTCAAATTGATTTTGAGACTGGTTTTACTGGGCCTTGTTCATGACTATGACAACCTTTGGCATGTAACCACATTTGTATTTTCCTATTCATGGCCAAAGACAATTTTTTGGTATATTTTCACATGGATATGCAGTGTAATTCAAATTGGTAGCCATGTATGCAAAGTTAGTACATATTGTAATGAGAAACTAGTTCTTCGACCTGGTTCCCCATTACTCCACTTCTAGTTTTTGATAATGTATTTCAGCCATCACAGATACTCCTCTGACCTCACACATTAGGGGGCATCTATTATAGAAAGATTTGTCTCACCCCATGAAATCTTGCAAAGAAGGCCTTTTCCCATTTCCCTATGCAAACTTAAAATCCCTTTTTACAAATCCCAAAGCTAAAAATATATATTTTTCCACATATACACACCTTGCCTACTATACAACATGCGTATATGCAGGTTGCACCACTACAACCCGTGTACATCAGGAAACTTGCCCAAAATTGAAAAATGGTGTCGGGTTTCGATGTCACGTCACAAGATCAATGATCCTTGGCATTCCATATACTGGAAACATTCTGACTCGGCCCTTCAGTTCCACTTGAAGGCTATAAATGGGCCAAATCAGATCTATCGAAAAGAGGAGAAATAATTCAACTTTGAGAGAAAAGTTACTCTAGAGGAATTATTCACTTCACATTGATTCTGCATCCCTTTGTCCTTTAAGTATGAACACATTGTTCATCCCCCAAGCTCTTCCCTTACTGATTGAGAGCTTCATTGTCTCTCTTACATGAGCTTGCCTTTGGTGGAGGTCCAATTGGAAGGAACTTAGTTTCTCAGTTATGAACCATGCCGACATGGAAGTCTGTAACCTATTCACTTATGTTGATTATATCTTAATAGAAATACTCTTTTATCATCCAATTAATATCTTGCAAGTATTTGAATTATTATTCCATGGGAATATTTGTTATGAATGTTGATGGATTATGATATTTAATGTGCTAACATCATATATTATCACCATATTCTTGCGTTGCTTGGTTGTTGAGGACTAGTTGTAGGTATATTTATTTGGGTCAAGTGCTCAACGTGGACTTCATTGAACTTCTGGATGAGGTAGGCCTTTTATCTTTATTTTATAGCATATTTGTCTATATAACATACTTGAGAATAGAGTTGATTTATGTATTCATTTTTCATATTTTGTGGTTTACCCCTAGCCATAAAGATATTTTCATCGTAACAGGGAAAGGATGTGTTAATAAAATAGGTTTTTGTTGGACCTACTACTATGCCAAAAATCTATGGACCTCATCCTTTCGAGGAAACTGTTGAGTAGGATGGTTCTCCCCATAAATCATGGAGGGAAAATTAATCTTATTTTTCTCCTTAGTGCCTCCCTCCTAGGTTTTCTGTGTGGGAGTAGACCCTTTCTCAGAATTGGGATTTTCTTCTTGTTCCTCTTCATGTTTCGTACAAGTTGTTGAGGATTCTTTGGTTGCATGGAATACAAAAAATTCACCTCGAACACATGAGTAGGGACTGTGGAAGTTTGAGAACTAGTGCTAGAAGCCGATGGGTGTGATGAAAACAACATGTGACCCATTTGATCAACTAATTGGTTCACAGAGGCATGGAATACAGAACCAACCACACCATCTACATGGGGTCATGAGTTTGGTTTCCTTGGATCTTTCAATGGCCTAGGAGCATTTGGGATGATGTCATAAGGTGTACCCAACTGTGAATAAATCAAATCTAAGTGTTGGGAACATAAAATTGCATGCTCCTTAGTGGTTTCCCCAACCATAGCTACATCTCAGAAAACATGTGATAGGAGGGACTTCATAAACCAATCTATAAGCAGCTTGTATGGAATATGAGTCTCAATAATCCTATGTATTTATCTCCACTCATGTATATGATCAGAAATGTCAGTGGAATTATCTTGACACAGTGAAATCAAGATCTCAGTTACTATCTTGTACCATATGGGAAATTGATAATGTGTTAAGAATTCCATTTCCAGGTCATTGAAGCTTTCAAAGGAATCACCTTTTAATTCAACATACCATTTATAAGTATCTCCAGTCAGGGATATCTAGAATAGACACAACCTCACACTATCATCCATCAACGAATTGGATGAACACCATAAGTGGTATGTCATGATGTGTATAGAGGGGCCCTCTCTCATATTTCTATCAAAATTTAGGATATTTGAAGGTAGATTGGTAGGAATAACATAATGAATGGTCATGGGAAATAGTTTCATTCTTCAATCATGACAAATACAATAAGTCTAACATTGTGAGGAAAGTAAAAAATGCAAGTGAATAATAGGAGAGAGGTGAAGTCTCTGTTGTCCTAGATGGACCTTGTGGTCCCTTTATATTTATACTACTATAGGTTTGAGGAGTTCCTGAAGAATGATTTCCCCTATTAATGGTGGAAATCCAGGAGCATGACTACCCCATATACCAAGCATGCCTTAAGTAGGTTTCCCCCGGGGGTAAATGTGGAGCCTCTAGGGAAAAAATTCAAAACTTTAGTCCTAGGGAAGAAGCTCTAAGGACCGGATTTGTTAACGTAGGTAAATCCTCTCCATGGTGAAAATTTACCCCTAAGGAATGTGCCCTGAGAGAAGAGTTTACTGACCCATGGAATGTTAAAACCTCCTAATGTACTACTACCCCTAGTCTAGCTAGGGACAACACTAAAACCACTAGACATATACCACCCAAAAGGTACACTCCCACCTGATGATTCTGGGCTACTCATATGATTGGCGGAGGTGGAATAATTTCCACCTCCTATGATGAAACCAATATTCGAACCCCCATCGAAAAAGGATCCAAAAGTGGACATTGAGATGGAGGGGATGGGAAAAATAATTATGGATATACTAACATATGGAAATGATGATACAACTGGTGTCCCCCAAATTGAGGGACCTGTGGAAAAGGGTATGGACAATATAGGTCCAACGGAGCTAAGGGGCGGTAACATGGACATCACGAGGTTTACACCAACAAGATTGCCCCCAGTACCACTTGATGATGGGATCATTGGATCAAATACACTCAATAAAACACATGGCCTTGACATGGTCAGAGGATGACTAAACAAAGAAAAAGGTTCACTAAATATTTCCCTTACTTAGACAAGTAGAGGTGTGTTTAGCTTAGTCAAAGGAAGATTAACATTTTGTGGAGGATGTTTGTCTACCATTTCTACTTCGATGAATATAATCTCATCAATACAAATTTGATATCCTTAAAAACATTTGTCACCTATATCAGATCGCTTTAGAGGAGGTTGCACCTCCCTGATTGGCTCAAGTCCTCATAGTCAATGGGATCGACGTGGTAGTTCATCCATAGTGAATATAATATGTGAAAATACAAACATAATTCAATCGAAGGTTTACCTAGAATCGGACTCAAAGAGCACACCCCTAATAAAATCTAGGCTAACAACAAGCAAATAAATTGGCTCAGGAGCCTTTTGAAATAAAACTAGGGAACCCCAAGGGGACACACTTGGGCATATATACTCCTTCTTCATAATCTCTTCAATCTACATTTGCAACTCCTTCATCTTTGGTGTACTCATTCTGTAAGGATCCTTGGATAATGGAGCTTCTCCAGGCATCAAATTTATAGAGAAATCAATATCTCTCTTAGGGGTAGTCATGGTATTTCTTTAAATACATTCCCAAACTCCTTTAGGATTGCATAGTATTCAATATTTGACACCTTATTTGATCCATATTTTATGAGCAGAACAAAATGACTATATATTATTACCATATCCTTAACATAGAATAACAGAGATACAGTAAAACTGGTTTTCTATTCAATAAGGAAATAAGCTGGAACTGTAAAATGCAGCAAAAAACAAGCTTGCTGGAATGGTGGCGGATTATCTCTAAGAAGAGATGTGACGGCTGCACTCATTCACAAGAAGATGATTACAATGAGGCTCTCAAGGCCTTTTTACAATAAACAGGAGTTTCAAAAACCCTAAACATCCAAAAACCTAACCCTAGGAGATGAAGCACCAAAAGTCATGTGGGCCCCATTTGGGTAAGTCAGTACATCAACTTCTCGGGGTCGTAACTTTTTCATACGATCTTCGTTTTAGGCATATGATAGCCCATCAGAAATATCTATTCGAGGAATACAACAATTGGACAAAATTTTTGTAATTGCATCATACCCCAAAAAATGTCATTTAGGGCCTCAAAACGTCTTTGTAAGTTCAGGACCCAAAAAACTGCTAAAAATAGTAAATTATCAAAATTGCTAGAAAGTTGTTTTGAGCCAGCTGGAAATGGTGGGTGGCCACCAATATCCACCTGGATCAATCCTCCATCCTTAGGAATCAATGTTCTCCATTGCGTTGAGTTCCCCCATCAGATGAGGAAATTTCTGCTGAATTTGGCCCCGGGTGAGCCACTTGCCTTGGTGAAGGAGTTTCCTTGCTTTTACGACTCGATAAAGCTGGATCCTTTATTGTCGAGTGACCTTGATCTATGTGTCCACAATCTGATCACTAGATGCCTGTTGTATGTATTCAGGGTTGAGCTTTGTTGGTGTTAGTTGTTCTACAACGTCTGAGGTGTCCAATAATGGTGGGAAATAAGGCCGAAGGAGGTCCACGTTGAACACTGGGTGCAGGCCAAGGAAAGGAGGAATGTTGAGCGCAAAATCATTATCCAGCATATCCTTGGTGATGGTGTACAACCCATAACGGTGTTGCTAAAGCTTTCAATGGGGTCCTGTAAGGCGTTCTTTCTGCAAGTGCAACCAAACTTTGTTTCCCACCTAAAACTTATGTGGAACCCGATGTTGATCATGGCGCTGCTTGTACTTGTCATGGACTTTTGTAGGATATCCTGAACCTGTTGGTGGATGTGTTGGATCCTCTCAATGAACTGGGTGGATTTTTCAGCCTCATTTGGAGCAAGAGAGGAGTTGGTTGAGGTGACCGCAAAGGGAAGTGAAACATCTATGGGACCCAATGGTTGGAATCCCAACCCCACCTGAAAGGGGCTCTGGCTAGTTGAGCTATGTAGGGCTCGGTTGTAGCTATGTCGGACATAGGGAAGACTTTCATCCCATGTGCAAGGGTTCTTGGAATTATACATGTGTGGGATATGCACGATCATTCAATTTACGACCTTGGTTTGGCCATCTATTTGGGGGTGGAAGGCCGTGGATTTGGTGAGCTTGGTGTCCAACAGTGACCAGAGGCTTGACTAGAATATGCTGAGAAATCGACTATCCCAATCTAAGACAATGGTTTGTGGGATTCCAAAATGTACCTAGAATCGTTCAAAGAAGAGATTGGTAGTGGCTTCTGCTGTGATGCGCTTCTTCCAAGCAACCAAAATCACCATCTTAGAAAAGCGATCAACAACCACAAAAACACAGTCATTTCCTCATTTGGTGGATGGGTGGACTGACATTTAGTCCATTGATATGGATTCCCATGCCCTATCAGGAGTAGCAAGAGGGGTGTATAGGCCCTATTTCTTAGTGGTTGGTTTGGCAATGGTGTAGGCAGTGCAAGACCTAATATACTTGTTGACCTCCTGTCGAAGTTTCGACCAGTAGAAATGTTTTTGTATCATCGCCACTGTATTTTCGACACCGAAGTGTCCTACCACCTGGCTATAGTGGGCTTCCCATATCATCTTCGCTATCTCACTTGATGGAACACATATATGGCCCAGACGACACAACAACCTATCCTGAAGATGGAAATTATCGACAACTACCTTTGCACCCAACATTTGGTAGGTGGTAGAGAAGTCTGGGTCTGTCTCATAGAGTTGGGGCCATCTAGAGGTCTCATGGTCGTAGGCATCTAGAACTATGGTGAGTGTCGTGACTGGTGGTCAGTTGAGGCAATCAATGACATGGTTGGTGCTTCCTATTGTATACTTGATGTTGAGGTGGAATTGCTGCAAGTATGTGGACCACTTCTGATGGAGGTCATTCTGCAATTTTCCTTGTGTCTGCATGAATTGTAGTGTCTTATGATCAGTGTGGATGACCATCTCCCTCCCAAGAATGTAATATCTCCACTGGTGGCAGGATTGCAAAATGGAGTACATTTCTTTTTCATAAGTAGGGTACTTACAGACAACATCTAATAGTCTCGCACTATGATAGGCCATGGGGTAGTCGTGCTGCGTGAGAATGACACCCACAACATAGTCCGAAGCATCAGTCTCAATCTCAAAGGGTTGTTGCAGGTCTGGTAGTGAAAGTATTGGGGCTGAGCACAAGCGTTGCTTCAAATCATCGAACTCTTGTTGTTGGGGCTAGCCGCACACAAATATTTCCTTACCACCACCCCTAGTTATTTGGCTGAGGGCCCATGCAATATGGGAGAATCTGTTAAGAACCAAATATCAATATAACATAGAAAAACCTCAGAAAAAGTACTCAACACCTTGAAAAAGAGATAATTTTAGATAATAAGCCTCTTCAAGGGGGAAACCTCCTTTTACCCCACTTAAATGTTCAAGTACAAGATGATTCCAAATGAAAATGTCTCATTGGTATATATAGGATACTAGGAGGTATAATTACAACTAATGGAATAAAGCTGACATAAATAAAATAACATTACTAATCTAATATGCCCCAATTAAGGGGTAATCAACCAATATTAGGG
>ML780229.1:408656-433012 GCA_009831015.1 Picea engelmannii | reverse complement strand
GGTCTAATAATGCCAACCTCTAACATTTCTTCAACCATGCACTCAATTTCACTCTTCTGGGCATAAGGGTATCTGTATGGCCTGATGTTAGGAGGAACACTCCTAGGAATTAGGTGAATTTCATGATCATGATTTCGAGTGGGGGGAAGACCTTTGGGAATATCTTCAAATACTTTGGAATGCTTATCAATGATCCCTTGGAGATCTTGAGGAATAGATGGCTTAGATGTTTGAACATATAGTGAGCATAGTTGTGTAATAACGCCTTGATGCCCCTTTTTTAATAATTTTGTCATTCCATTAGAGCTTATCACCTTACTGGGTTTCCCTATGATACCTCTTAACTAAATCTATTTTCCTTCCAATGAAAATTTCATGAAAAGTTCTTGAAAATTAAAATCCACTGTTCCTAATGATTGTAACCATTGGATTCCCAGTACAAAATCTACACCACCCATGGGTATAACAATCCTTGGACTATTCATTACATATTCCCCCATAGTAAGATTGATCTTATTGCATTTTCCTGAGCAATTGATAGTTCCTCCATCTGCAATCATTACTTGAAACTCTGGCGCTGGATATACAAAGCAATTGAGAGCTTTGGCTAATTTGTAGTGAATGAAATTATGAGTACTGCCATAATCAATTAGGACTATTATCTTTTTCTTTTTGATGTATCCTTCGATCTTGAGGGTTTGAGGAGCGCTAATTCCAGCCAATGCATTACACGATATTGTGGGAGTCAACTCTTTAGACGAAATTGCTTCTACATTTTCATCTTGAGATGGTTCTTGTTCTTGTTCTTCTTCCTCTTCACAATCTATGTAGAATAATTTCTTCTCACAACACTTATGTCCCTTACTATACTTGTTGTCACAATTAAAGCATAAACCTTTTTCTTTTCTTTCCTCCAATTGTTGAGGTGTCAACCTTGTAGGTTGAAGTGTTTTAGAATAAGGAGCACTGTTCTCTCTATAGATGTTAGGATTGGTCCTTCTAGTAGCCATAGCCATATTTTTACTTTCAACATTTCTTTCCACATTAAATGCATTCTCCAATGATTTGGGTTCCCAAAGACGAACCTCATGTTGAATTTTATCCTTTAAAGTTCCTATGAATACATCAATCAAGTGCTCATCTGGAATATTGGTTACCTTTATATTCAATCTTTGGAAGTTCTCAATGTGCTCGGTAACTGAACCCTTTTTCTTGAGATTTATCAATTGGCTAAAGAAGGTATTGCTCCTTGTATCCTCATAGTGTGCTATCATTTCTTACATGAAAATTGTCCAAGTGATGAGTGATTTGCGAGAAAAAAGTCATTGATACCATACAAATTGATTAGGTTCTAAATATAAAGAAGCAATTTGTACCTTTTTTGTATGTGGCACATTATGTAGATCAAAGAATTGCTCCATCTGAAGTATCCATGTGATTGGGTCCTTGCCATCAAACTTCTTCATATCGATCTTAGGAACGTGGTTGGTCTTCAACCCAAAGTTGGAGTTTTTCCATTCTTGATTCACCTTCCTTGTGTCCTCATCATGAATTTCATGGTATGCATTTTCACTTTCAGGTGTCTTCTCTGTTATGAAATTTTTCAATACTTCCATGATCTCCTCTTTTAAACCATCCATCTTTGCCTCCAACGTAGCTTCCATCTCTTGTATTTCATATTTTGTTACTATCTTCTTTTGTAAATCATTTATGTCCTTACGCATTTCTTCACCTTCATCAAGAGTCCAAGTAGGATTTTCTGGAGGCTTATTTGGTGTATAAGTTCCCTTTTTGGGTGGCATGTTGGTCAAGTATCACTTTTGAACCTTGATTTTGAGGTGGTTCTGCTAAACAATTTTTATTCTGTTGTATCTCCCAAGTTTTGGCCCTTCTGGGTATGAAACTTTATTTTATGTAGTCCTATGATATTTCTTCTCTGCAATGCCACAAGTCTGATCAAAATTGGATGTGCCAAGTGGAATTTATGGTAACTTCCACACAACTTGCCTCTTTTTGACCTTTCCAGGAATCTCACTTGTATACCATGCCCCACACAAAATAATTGATATAAATTCTGAAACTCATACCATAAATACTACAGACTGTCCGCGATCCAATGAAACTAGTCCCACTAAATTTGGATACTCTAGGAAGAAGTTATGATTTTTTTACCTAGAACACCTTCTTGAGTCTAGTCAATAGGACTAGTTAGATACCCTATCTTACACAGGGTGTATCTACAAATTTAAGATGATCCAGAAGCTGAAATTTTTACCATAGATACCTTACTAATTTTTGTGAATATCCTTCAGAGTTTAGGTTTGGAAACGTTATAGAAAATGTTTTATAGCGAAAATTTTGCAATGAATTAGTTCAGGATGATTCCAGAACCCTATCTTGTACAGGCTGTATCTACGAAAGTATAAGGCCTCAGGAGCTAAAATTTTAACCCACCGTACCTTGATCCATCTACTAAATATCATCCAAGCCGTTCCTTCTGAAACATTGTATAAAAAACGTTATAGTGAAAATTCCAAGGTGTCTCATATGTAGTAGTGAAACCCCAAGACCTTGAGCTCTGATACTATATGTTAAGAACCAAATATCAATATAGCATAGAAAAACCTTAGAAAAAGTAATCAAGGCCTTGAAAAAGAGACAATTTTAGATAATAAGCCTCTTGAAGGGGCAAACCTCCTTTTACCCCACTTAAATGTTCAAGTACAAGATGATTCCAAATGAAAATGTCTCCTTGGTATATATAGGAGACTAGGAGGTATAATTAAAACTAATGGAATAAAGCTGACATAAATAAAATAAAATTATTAATCTAATATGCCCCAATTAAGGGGTAATCAACCAATATTAGGGCTTAATAGAATCCCAACACAAACCTATGGTAGAAATTGGCAAGGCCCAAGAATCTCTGAAGCTCAGTGAGTGTGGTTGGGGCTGGCCAGTCACAGATGACTTGGATCATGGTTGGATCCACATGTACACCATGTTGATCAATGATGTAGCCTAGGTAATGGACCATGTCCATGCCAAAGGAGCATTTTTACAAGTTGGCGTATAGCTTGTGCTATTGTAGGGTGTGCAGAACCTACTGAATATGTTGCAAGTGTTTGGCCCAAGTATTGTTGTAAATGAGAATGTCATCCATATATACCACTACAAAAGTATTGGTGAATGGTCCTAGAATATTGTCCATCATCCTCATGAAAGTGGTTGGAGCATTTTTCAGACCAAAGGGCATGACAAACCATTCAAAAACACTTTCCTTTGACTTGAAGGCGGTCTTCCATACATGTGTCTGTTCTATCGGGACCTGGTGGTAGCCAAACTTCAGATCAATCTTACAGAAGTATTTGGCCCCCATGAGTTGATCAAGGAGGTCGTCAATTTGGGGAATCGGGTACTAGTTTGATTGTGATTTTATTCAGAGCATGATAATCAATGCAAAGTCGCCAGGTTCCGTCTTTCTTCTGTACCATCACGATTGGGCTTCGACAAGGTGATGAGCTAGGATAGATGTTCCCCTTGTAGAGAAATTCTTGGATCTATCGCTTGATCTCCTCATTCTCTAATAGAGAGCAATGATAGAATGGCCCATTGGGCAGCGGTGCACTGGGGGTCAGATCGATGGGGTGCTTGACCTGGCAGTGCAGAGGTACCCCAGTAGGTGAGGATAATATATCCGAGTATTCTTCCATGACCTTATCTACTTGCTTCTACTGTGTGTAGAGGTTGGTCGCAGAGACCCTGGATGTGGCTGTGATTTTTCTCTCATTTTGAGAGCTAATCACGAAGAAGACAAACTTCCCCATCTGAGACATGACCTCCCTGCATTTCTTAGAAAAGATCAAGGAAATAGCACTAGGTGGGATAGCCTTGGGTATCCTGTACAATTTCCTGTTCAAAGTAATAATAACACTACGAGGCCTAGACTCATATACAACATGAAGTTTCCATAAATAAGGTTGGCCCAAAATAACATCACAAACTTCGAGAGGAGAAACATCACACAATACCTCATCTTTGAAGGGGTTGATGGCGTACGATAGTCAACATTGTTGGCTGACGTGGAGATCACTTCCTTGGAGGAGCCATCCAATGGTGTAGGGTTGTGGGTGTGGCATTATCGGCAGAGCCAACCGCTTGATGACCTCTACTGAGATGAGCTTCTTCTGGCTACCACTATCAATGATGAAGTGCAACAGGGTTCCTTTTACCTACATCTATGAATGGAAGAGGTGATCTCCTTCTTCTAGCCCATTTGGTTCACCATGCTAGAGCTTGGTGGTAGCAATAGTGGCATTGGGTTTTGTGTCAATGATCCATATTCCCCTTTCTAGTTCTGACTCAGAGTCAAAACCCACATATGATTCAGAGGCTTTCACTTCGACCACCAGCGTCTGCTTTGAGCAGCAGTCAACAGTGTTGTACCAAGGGCTCTTATGGAAGTTGAACCACTTCCCAGTATCTTTCTTTGTCTTTTCGGTGTCCTTCTTTGCTTGTGTCTTGGACTGGTTGTCTTGATACTGCCCATCATTTCTCTGTCCTTTGTTCCGTGGGTTGGGGCTGCTATTTCCTTGATTTTTTTGTGAGGGTTTCCCCGGTCCAAATTGTCGCGTCTTTTGTTTGAGCTTCTTCTCGATTTTGATGACATATCGGTAGGCCGCGCCCAAGGATGAGATGTCCATAAATTCCATTTTGGTTTGGATGTATCTATATAGAGAACCGTGATACTTGAGCACCATATGTCGCTATGAATATTTGATACTCAACTTGGTGTGCAAGGTATGGAAGATATTTGTGAAATCTGACACTGCTTGGTCTCTTTCTTGCCGCAGTGTGGTCCATTTGGTATACAAGTCGTCATAACTTCTGACAGGGTAGTATTGTTCCTTAATATAATCCTTGAAGGATTTTGAGGTGGTCGTGACTGTAAATAATAAGGGTTCCTCTGTTTCCTTTTTCTCACAGAAATTTTCCCACCAATCTTTGACATGGGGAACGACTTTGAGGAGTGAAAAAGTAATATTTTCTCTATTTGAAAAGTTATGTACAGAAAAATACCCTTCTAGTAGATTCAACCACTTGTCTACAACATCTACATCTATCTGACCTTCAAATATAGGAATATCAAAGTTTACTTGTACCTTGAAGGGGGAGATGCCTATGCTCGAAGAAGATGTGTCACCTGTTGGTAGTCACCGAAGTATTTGCGTGAAATTATCCATCATCTTGTTCTTCTATTGCATGAGGGATTCCTCAATTAATAGTTTGAAAGGATCTCCTGTACCATTATCTTTATTTTCTCCTTCCATGAGAGGTCGCTTGGGTTTGTGAGAGATTTTTTCCTCAAGAGAAACAAGCTCAAGACCCAACTCTTTATACTCTGACCTCGTTGGGGACATGCATTAAGATGACAAGGAGCAGACTACTCTGATACCACTGATATGGATTTTATGATCAGAACGAAATGACTACAAATTATTACCAGATGCTTAACACAGAATAACAGAGATACAGTAAAAGGGGTTTTCTATTCAATAAGGAAATAAGTTGAAATTGTAAAATGCAGTGGAAAACAAGCTTCCTGGAATGGTGGCGGCTTATCTCTGAGAAGAGATGTGACAGATACACTCATTCGCAAGAAGATGATTACAATGAGGCTCTCAATGCCTTTTTACAATAAATAGGAGTTTAAAAAACCCTAAACATCCAAAAACCTAACCCTAGGAGATGAAGCGCCAAAAGTCATGTGGGCCCCGTTTGGGTAAGTCAGTACATCAACTTCTCGGGGTCGTAACTTTTGCATAGGATCTCTGTTTTAGGAATATGATATCCCATTGGAAATATATATACGAGGACTACAAAATTTGCACAAAATTTCATAAAAAACATCATTTAAGGCCTCAAAACGACTCCGGAAGTTGAGGACCCGAAAAACTGCTAAAAATAGTAAATTATCAAAATTTCTAGAAAGTTGTTTTGAGCCAGCTGGAAAAGTTGGGTGGCCACGGATATCCACCTGGATCATTATCCTTAGGTGTTTCTTCCATATGGCATGAAAATATTTGACAACGCTTTCTATAACACTTCTTCAGTTGCATTGCTGAGATTTCTTTGACAATTACTGCCATGGGAATTTCCTGAACTGTCCTTAGGTTCCCTTTCTCATCCAAGCAAGTAAATGCCTTGTTATGATAGTATAAGACAACATGGTGTTGGTCCAACCAATTCATCCAAATTATATAGTCATAGGAACCTAAAGAAAATATTTTCAAATCTTCCTTGGTGCTCAGCCCATTCATGCCCACTAGACATGACTTAATCAACTCATTAACCTTTCTTTTGGCTCCTATGACCAACTGCACCAAACAATATTTCCCATGCTTGCTTCTTGGAAAATGAAATCTTTCCACCATCTTAGGATCTATATAAATATGAATAGCTCTTGAATCAATTAAAATTGCAATGGTTTGGTTGTTGATCATACATTCCACTTCAATCATGTGTGATTGAAACTCATCTTGCTTGTTGTCTAGGGACGCATAGATCCTTGGTACATTTCTACCCATGTCCTCCAATGTTTCAGCTTGTTGTACATTGTGAACATCTCTCACTTTGTCACTTCTGTGAGGAAAATATCTATACATTTGATCTCCTTTACAACCCCAACATTGAATAGGTGGTTACCTTGGCCTTTTTCAACCTATCTCAATCACTCTCGGGTCTCTAGAAGTGGTTTTTCCTTGAGGACTGTTTCTGAATAATGGTGGCTTATTCCCCTTCTTCCTCTATTCCATCTTGAATTTATTCTTGTCTTCCCAAGCGTTTTGGAAATTTATCTTTCCTTTATGTTGATCATATAGTCATTTATCTCATCTTATGGTCTCTTCCAATTGAATTATATTGGATCTTATCACTGATGAAAGATGGAAACCACCTCAGATACCTTTGAATATTAACTGTCTCTTCCTTGATGAAGGAGACATACTTTAACAGTTCCAAAAATATCCTTTCATAATCATCCATGGACATACTTCCAAGCTTGAGTTCAAAGAACTCCTTCATTTTCTTTTCATAATATCTCTTAGTCAAGTATTTATTTTAAAAATACTTCTTGAATTCCTTCCAAGTAACATTTTTATCTTTTAATGTGATGCACCTGCACAAGCTGATCCCACCACATGGATTCCTTTCCCTTAAGCTGATAGATAGAAATTATTCCTTCTACATGTGAATAATAATTATGCAATTGGAATTACTTTCTCATGCCTACCATCCATGTCTCGACATCTTCATCCTTATTGTGCTCACCATCAAAAGTAGGAGGTTTGATCTTGTTCATTTCTCCTCACAGTTCATCCACCCCAGACCTCTTCTTATTCTTCCTAACAGGGGAGGGACTTGATATGTTGTGATATATCCTATTGGAATGCCTTCGGGAGTGATGGTGATGCCTGTTAACACTCCTTTATCTTCCTTTATCCTTAGGAGACCTATGGCTTCCTGATCTGCTTGAGTCATTCTCCTTATCTAATTTATTTTCAATTTTGTCCAGGATCTGCATTAAATTCATGTTTAAGTCTTCCTGCTTCTCCTTGGATTTTATAATCCTTTCATTATCATCCTCGTGACTTTGTACATATTTATGAAAATTTATAATGGTCTCTACCATATTCATGTCTTCAGCCTTTCCTTCTCTCTTTCCATTGGAGTTTGTTCCTTCAATGCCCAAATGTAAATCCATCCCTCTGATCTCATATTCTGGGCTGTAATCACCCTATGCCTCTTACATCTCTTTTTAATATGTTATGATCTTTATATAATCAAGTTGTTGTTAATTCTGCAAAATGTGCAACCAACAGAACTTTGTCAGGCTAACTGACTCAACAATTTTATGAAAATATGAACCATTCTGGCTCAAATAATATATCATATTCCTTTCTTCTGATTTTATAAGAAATTAACTATTCAACTCAATTTTCTAGGTGAACAATTATGTTATGCTATCCAATATCTTTCCAATGACTGATCCCTTTCTCAATTCTGAGTTTTGAGAAAGAAGTTATGGATCTCTGAAAAAACATTTCCTTGAAAAGAACAATTCATCACTAACCCTCTTTTATTCTGACTGAAGCCTCATATGACCAAGGGATATGTCTAAGCACTTAGCTGACATGCACTCATATATATATTTGGGACTTCAGGACTCTTTATCTTTGGGCTTCAGAGTCTCTTTCTATTTCATGCCTTATCTATCCTGAATGCCGAAATGGTGAATCCTTGCACAATACATCTTCAGAGCTTCAGGGCTCCACTACTTCAGAGCTTCAGGACTTTGAAACTTCAAGATTTAGAAGTTTCGACTACTCCACACATCATTCCCTCTGAACAATGAATTGCACTTTCCCTGAGAAGCTCTCCAAAGATTCATGCTTCAGAGGTTCTTGCAAAAACATGCACGCATTTTCCCAAACATTGTATTAGATAACTCTTGGAGTATCATTAGCAACCATGCACCATGGGGGTGCTACGTAGCATAAATGTAGAGATGACAAGTGGATGAATTCGACATGTGACATGTGTCAAGTTCTAACTAGCATGAATAATCTTTCAAAATAATGAAATACGATGACACATGGAAATCATCAAGTGGGTCCTAGTCACCCTAGGTGATGTCAGCAGACCATGTCACTCTATTGTTTTGTGACTTTAGAACTTCAGGCTTCGAAGGTTTCTTCTACAAAATCCTTCAAAACTCTTGAACGTTGAACTTCCAAACATGTGGACGTCACTCTAGGTGACATCATCATGTCGCATCACTCTGAAATTCCAAGACTTCGGCACATCAAGCTTCAAAATATTTCACACCCACATACTTGATAACTCTCAAACATCGAATTTATGAACAATTGTTTCCTGGAGCTTGGTGACTTCAGGGCTCCAGGACTTAAAATAAAATATCGTCTAGACACTCTTAAACTCTCGATCGTCGAGATTCCGAACTCCAAAATTAGTTCTGCATCACTCTAGGTGACGTCAACATGTCATGTCACACTGGTGCTTCAGGTCTCCAGAACTTCGGAACTTCGGAGAATCCCACACCAGAGAACATAAAAAAACTTGAATGCACAACTTCCAAAAATGTGTTCTCCAGAGCTTCAGGACTTTGGGGCTTTAGGACTTTAGAACTTCAGAACTTCTGAATACATGTTCCCCATAACTTAGGGACTTTGGGGCTTTGAGACTTCATAACTTCAGGCTTTAGATAATTTCTCTGTTGAACACCAACTCCCCCTCGAACTGTCGGACGTCGAAATTTGGAACACTTGTCAATATGTGGACACATGTGTCTAGTAATGAATGATCCAGATTAGTTCCCAACATCAAGACTTCAAAGAAAACAACACTTTGCGCAGCCACAAACATATTTCCCCGAATGTTGAACTTTCGAATCACTAGGGGAATCTAACTTACTTTTTGGGCACCACTTGATATGTTGCAATGTCTGATTCAATTTCATTTTGGGAAATGTTTTGTCTTTTATTATTTTATGACTCTCATCACCTATTCAAGTTTGCTTGAAATTATGAAACCCCATGACTAAAAGGCCTTAACACATGAATAAAGAATTGACAACCAAACACTGCACCCAACACACTCAGATTAAACATCAGAAGGATTTCAAAGAATAAAAAGGAACCACTCGGAAAACCACAATCGCCGAGCACTGATCTCCATCGGCATCTACAGAAGGAAATTATGATTTACGTAAAGTTTTCACATAAAGGTTCAAGAGATAGCCAATCCTCTTCGACATTAGTAAAATATGAGGAGGATAGATGTTAACGAAGGACGAAAATAAATCATCGATAACTGATTCCCGACACGCTTTTACGAGATCGGGGAAAACCCAGAAGGATCACAACAAACATTTTGACTACGATAAATTTATCCCTGATCGCCGATCCCTGATGCTTTTCTGGCATCACGAATTTTTCAATGGGGCTGATCCGAAAGAGCTTTGATAGGATTATCGTCGATCATCGATCCTTGAACCTTTTTCGGCATCAACAAGATAAGGTTTGTCTTAGAACAAATAACTTAAGGAAAGTCTCGACTCCAATTAATACAAGTGAATTAAGTCACTAGTCGTGAACTCCACGTGTCTTTACCAGGTACGAAGTTCATATGGTCTAGTTTTAACTCGACTCATTCTTGGTTCCCTAGGCCCTAGTCATACCTACAAGTTAGATTTTCCTCATCATCAATGTACAGTAAGATCCACCGGCATCAGAGATTTTGTAGGTGAATATCATTGAAAACGTTCATAGAACAATCCCAATCCCTGATCCACCCACTAAAGGAGTGACACGACAGGACGTTTTCAACATTAGATACGATCATATTTTGGGCATTTAAGGAGCTAATTAATACCCAATATTGCATTAATTTCTACCTTGTGTGCCAATCAAAACATCCTTTTGAAATCACCAATAGACCACATCACGATCCGTGCCTTCTCCATCAACCCACGATGAATTTAAGTTCTAAATATTCAACAACAGATTTATTGAATTTTCACTCATAACCCGAATTGAATGGCTAATGCGACACGGTAAGATCTTTTTTGTTTAAAATCTCTTGAAACATTGTGATAAAATTCATTCTACGTGCAAGAGAATTCCAGAGCATCTGAAGGAGCTAAAAAAGCAACTCAAAGGATGTATCGACCCCGTTATTATAAAAAAACTAGGTTTTGACAATCTTCAGAGGTATGTATCCAAGTTTGTCAATTCACTAGCGATAATTTGTATGTGTTTGTCCATTTTTTACACAGTCTCTAAAACTTTTCTTAAGTTGCAGGAACAATTTCATTGAGAAATCCAACTACTAACCACTCGCCAAGAACACCAAATCTAAAAGAACCAGAGACAGGTGAAGGATCTTCTCCAAGGATCGCGAGGCAATTGGAGGACATCCCTAGGCTGAAGCCTCTCATCAAGACAAAAACAAATAAGGTTTTCATTCAACCTCTGGCCTTTGGCGATACAGAGGAAAGCACTGGATCCAAGGTGGAGCTCCCACAGTGGGGGGATCTCTTTAACATGATAAACTGAGAAGAATACACAAAATATGTCCCACACAATGATCCAGACATAAGGGCACTCGACGACTAGGTGTTCTCAAACATTTGACGGTCGTATCTACCCATGGTGGCAAACAAAAACCCCCATATCCCCCTACATATAGGTCCTGAACGGGCTCATCGACCACATAAACACACATAAATGTTTAATAAACGATGACAATGGCGAGTGTGTTAAAGTTTTCCTCCCGATAGAAGTTAAAAAATATTACAAACTTAGAGACCCACAGGAGCGACTAAACACAGACTTCATGGTGAAGTTCTACGAACGCCATGATACCAGCCGAGTGATGGCCTCATGGTGGAGGGAGGATAAGAAGTTTACCAACCGGAGCACTGGTTGGTATGGGATGGTTAACTTGAGAGAGCCATGTGTCTATTTGATGGCTCTCATCTGCCGGTTATACAGAGAGAAATATTGCTCCAAGTTTTAGGAAGCATCGATGCCTTTGGAATACATAGTTGCGATCGATGGGTGCAACTTCAACTGGGGAGAAATAATCTCCAAGCATCTAAGCACCTATGTACAACAGGCGCAGATGTTGAAGGAAGGGGAAGCACCAAATTTTTACATAGCGTCATACCTGCTCGATGTCATGTGTGTGTTGAGCACTCAACACACGCTAAAAAACCTATGTCAATTTTTCACTTTTTGGGTACCACTTAATCTTTGCACTATCTGAATTTGATTTTCTTCTGAGAAATGTTTGTATTTTCTTTTTCTCTTAACTCTCATTAATATATTCCAGTTTTTTAAACTTTATGAAACTCCATGAATTAAAAAGGATTAACACTTAAATAAGGAATCAACAACCAAAACACTTTGCTTGACGCGCTAAAGATTCGACATCGGAAGGAATTAAGAGGTAAAAAAGAATCACTTGAAAAACCTCAGTCATCGAGCGCCGATCTTCACCGATATCGGTGAAAGGAATTTTTTGTTTCACGACAAGTAACACATACAGACATCAACGATAGTTGATCCCCTTTGGCATCGGTAAAAGGTGAAGGGAGTAAACGTTAAAGAAGAAAGAAATTATATCTTGGATAGCTATTACCCAACGCACTTGTCGGAATCAGAGAAAACTGAATCAGGACGAACATTCCCACCACACTAAATATTTTTCTCTGATCTATGATTCTCGAAGCGTTTTGGCATCGAAAGTTTTTTGAGGAAGCTAATCTGAAGAAAAACTCATGATAGGTTCATCCCCGATTGCCAACCCCCGATACCTCTTTGGCATCGGCGAGCCCAGGTTTATTTTAGAATGCACAACTTGAAGAAAGTCTCGACTCCAACTAATAGATGTGAATTAAGTCACCAGTCTTCAATGCCATGTTTATTTACCAAATTGGAGAAAACGTATGGTCTAGATTAACCCCGAGTCATTCTTGGTTTCCTGGGACCAAGTCACACCTCCGAATCAGTTTTTCCACGTCAGCACCGAACAATGAAATCGATCAAAATCGAATATTTTTTGCAGAAGGATATCAACAAAAACGTTCATGGTGCATCCCCAATCCCCTATCCTCCCACTAAGAAAGTGACACAATGGGACGTTTTAGTGCTACATATGATTAGATTCAGATCATTTAAGAGACTAATTAATTCCAAATCGTGCATTAGTTGGTGCTTCCGCAGGGATGATTTTAGGGACTAAATTTCGCTCATGGGCTAATTTTCCATAGTTTTTCCAAAAATGAGATTCGCTATTTTAAAAATGATTCGCCCAAATTCTATAGGATAAAATCATTTTACCTTAAAAATCACCAAAATTTTATAAAAACTATATAAAATCCTTAGAAATTTGAATATTTTTACAAAAATATCGCCAATCATTTATAGTTGGCATATGAAGGATTAGTAAGATTTGCCAAGGTTTCTACATTTTAAAATAATTTTCCATCCTTAAAATCATCCCTGGTGCTTCGTGTGCGAATCAAAATGACCGTTTAAAATTACCTATAGACCACGTCACCCTTCACGCCTTCCCTGTCAACCCACAATGAATTCAAGTTGCAAAGATTCGGTGGGAGATTTGTTTGAATTCCACTCATCACCCGAATTAAATGGTTGATATGACACAATAAGTTCTTCCCCGGTTTAAATTTTCTTGAGCCATTGTAAATGAAACCATTCTGCTCAAAAGGAGTTTTCAGAGCATCCGGAGGAGCGAGATGAGCAATTCGAAAGCTACCGAGATCTCGTGAGTATCAAATAACTAGTTTTAGCAAGCTTTACAAGTATGTACCAGTCTATGTATTTTTCATGTTTACACTTCATATATATATATATATATATATATATATATATATATATATATATATATATATATATATATATATATATATATATATATATATATATATATATATATATTATCCAGTGTTTCTCTATACGTAGTCTCTAAAAGATTTATTTCGATTGCAGGAACAATGCCTCCAAGAAATCCAAACATGAGAAAATTGTCGAAACTAAAATAACCATAGGTAGGAGAAGGTTCCTCTCCAAGGGTAGCAAAATAGTTGGAATACACTCTAAGGTCGAAACTATTCATTAAGACATCTACAAAGAAGTCTTTCATTCAAACTCCAACCTTTGGACAAATAGAAGCAAGTACGGGGACCAAATCATTAATCCCACATTGGGGAGAACTCTTCAAGAAGATCATCCCAAAAGAATTCCTGAAATATATCTCGCACAGTGACCCAAATGTGAGAAATCTCGACGATGAAGTTTTTTCGAATATCCAACGTTCATCCATGCACATGGTAGCAAGAATAACCTTGTGTTTCCCTGTATATAACTTCTACAGTGGCCCATCGACCACATAGACACACATAAGTGTTTAATCAACGACGAGAGTGGTGGGTGTGTCAGGGTTTTCCTTCTGGTGGACGTCCAGAAGTATTACAAGCTTAGAGACCCGAAAGAGCGATTGAACACCAATTTTTTCATAAACTTATACAAATGCCATGACACCAATCGGGTGTTGGCCTCATGGTGGAGAGAAGATAAAAAATATACCAACCGGACCTCCTACTGGTGCCAGACGACCAACTTAAAGGAGACATACATCTACCTAATGGCTCTCATTTGTCGGTTGTATTGGGAGAAAGACTACTCAAAATTTTCAGAGGCATGGATTACTCTAGCCTACACAGTGGCCATTTTCGGGAGCGGATTCAACTAGGAAGCCATCATTTCCAAGTAGTTGAGCATCTGCATACAATGGGCTCAGACGCCAAAAGAAGGAGAGACTCAAGCCTTCTACATGGCTTCGTATTTACTGGACGTCATGTGTGCTAGAAACGTCTTTGCTGGCATGAACATGAGCTAACACATCAGAGAACTCCTGGTCCACGTATATTTCATCATCTTATGGGAGAACAGATACAAAAAATCCTACTCCCTTATCGGTGATGAATTCATAGCATGTATTTACCTTATTCTTTTTAATAAATAATTCCCGAGACTATCATTTGCGGCCAAAAAGATGATATCAAAGGTCGACCACTGGTATCTCAACAAGCGCGATACCTACATCGGAGTGTTCGGGGCCATCGGAGCACCTCATCTCTTGCTCACACATGTCCCTGACCGGTGTGTAGTGGGAGATATATGTTATCAGACCATCCTGCAAGGTTACAACGCCACTCTAGTCAAGGACAAGAAAAGGGTGTTTATACCTTATGGATTCCATGTAGGCTTCTACTTGGTGAAAGACACCACTCAAGCTAAGCAAGAAGGATTGAGCCAATTGGAGTTCTGATTCTACACTGACCGATTTCGAAAACATGACCCCAATGGGTTGGTATTCAAACACTCCTCGCAAGTGTCGTCTTGCTGTCCATATGCCCATGAAAAATTTGAAGATGAAGTCTTCACAGAAAATGCCCAGGACTAGGACGAAGTGGTGGTAAGGATGGTCGACCCCAAGATGACCAGGTTCAAATCCATGATCCTAGATGAATAGATGATGATCCTAGAAAAATCGTCTCAAGGGGCCATCAAGGCCAGAGAACAAATGATAGCGACCGAAGCACCAAAAGCCCCCCTGGTAGCCCCGACTCAAGAAAGAGGTTTCCCTATGGAACAGGACGCACGAGAAAGGGGTTTGCTTATGTTAGAATAGGCACAATGGATAATTGATCAGATGCAAGATGACCCAGACCTCTCAGGAATTATAGGGTCCCCTACTGATAACCCATATGGAATCCAGACAGGCCCAAGTGGCCCTGAATTCATAAACATTGATGAAATTACTGGGTTAGACGACCCTGAATTCACAACGCCACCAACCAGATCGCCGACAAGTGTTTTGAATTAGCCAGAGATAGTCGGAACATCAGGGAGAGAAAGTGTGCCAAACCCCCTAAGAGAATTGATAAAAATCTATCATGATGATGAGAGCTCGGAGGTATCCCTTGTGACTCCTATACATATCGAAGAGGAAAAGGAGCCAGACAAGACATCTTCCCTAGTTCTTGACTCTCAAATTCATCAGCTTCCACAAAATGAAAAAGAAGTCAAGAGTGTCTTAGACACTCAGTTTTTCAATGCACCAGAGACCCAAGAGGAGATTTCGAAGGATGAGGCAAGGTCGGGAGAACAAAAGGAAGAACCTCCACAACAGGAAATTAGTGTCTCAATGGCCAAGGATCAAGTAAGTACCAAGCCTACCCCTGATGCCTCAATTTCAATCAGTACTCAACTCCCCGATGAGCGAAAAAAAAAAGCCAGGCCTTCATAACATAGGGAGGAAGTTCAAGAACCCAGTCTTGAACAAGTATATAACATCGAGAGTCTGGGGAATACACTCACCTGGGGAGATCAACAAATCCTTGAACCCATGGAAGAAGTATCTGACATACATGCCATCGCTTATGACCAAAAAAGGAAAATTATCATCCATAGAACCACCAAGAAGAGGAGGATCACGTTATATCACTCCATCCTCATCACTACAGAGGAAAATATGATCAAAACAAAGCATGATAAGATGTCTGAACTTATCAGCACAGGGATGGAAATCATAGATGCCACCCTGGATATAGGTAAAAGAGATGAAGAGGATCTGACCATTGCCCTGAAGGAATTGGAACATTTGTGCCACTTGGAGAAATACTATCAGGACACCACACAGGCCATGGAGTTCCTAGGGAGCGAGTTCCAGGAGGCCTACAAAATTTTTATAGATGAGTGGAACCTATTCACTGCAAGGATAGCTGAGCTCCATGAAGACACCCTCATGGCACTTGTGACGTTCAAATATATGGAGAGGTGGTATGAGAAAGCACAACAAGACATGGAGAGGGTCGACTATATAGGTGCGGTCCAATAGGGCTAAGATATAGAAGAACAAGACATTCGGGTGTTAAAAGAGAGAATACTTGATCACATAATGAAATCAACCGAGTATTGGAAAAAAATGGCTCAGGAACCTCATTGAGAAATCCAAGAAAAATGGGCCAAGTGAAAGAAAATCTAGATCAAGATCAACATGGTAATGAAAGACATCGACCTCCCTGAGTTTGTCACACCCGATGCCTTTGTCGACTTGCGTGACATAGTCAAGGATCACACCTAACAAGACTCATCATGGTCCAAGGAAATATCTAAGGTGATAGATATGGTTCCAGGTCAAGTGTGGAAGTTCATGGAGCACCCAATCAAAGCTCACGCTATGTTGCAATAGTTAAGTGCCATAATAGTCAAGTATCAGGCACAAGCAGTAGAGATAAGAGAGATTCACTCGACCCCAATGGAACATCATAGATTCTTATATGCCAATACATGCGAGGATCTATTTATCAAGTGGTCGAAGTATGAGAAGAGTCACCCACTTAAGTGATATCCTGAGATGTCTCTTAGAAAAACTAATAGAAGAGAGCGCCATGTGGCGAGTTTTTGTTTTACTTAGCTGCACTTTAATTGTTATTTTTAGTTAATTTTAGGTTATAAATAAGAGCATCGACTGGTTAGTTAAAGGTCAATGGTTGATGCAAAGACCCTCATTTTTTGTTTTGTTAAGAACTATTTTGAAGCTTCCTTTAATTGAGAGGTCCTTTTTGGGACCAGAGACAAGTTTTTGTTTTTCATAAAATGCGTGTATGATTGGATGTGGAGAGGAATTATTTCTTATTTCGTCTCATGAATGGATGTTGTAACAAGTAAGAGATACTAAATCTATTGATAAGTTGTCTGATGCAACGTTTTACAGTTCTTTTCTTTAATGATGAAAATAAATCATTGTGTTATTATGTGATTGATAATTAGAGTTGAGTGAATTATTTTACTTTCCATGGTTTATCACATGCATGTTTTCTTATGATAAGTTATATCTCAGTATGTAATTGGAATACCCACATGGTTAACTTATTAGTACTAGGCCTATGGTAAACGATCACTGTCTACATGCTAGAGTCAAAGGGTTATCCCAAGCTCAACCTCCTCCCAGTAGTTAAGTTTGTTCCCACTTTGTCACTTAGTTGGTTTATACCGGCTTTACCTTATATCAGTCCCACCTAAGAGAAAACATAAGAAAGAGAATCTACGAACTTAAGGAGAAATCCTTCACAAGAAAATGTAAATCCCATCGATTATTTCAGCCAAATTGAAAGATCTAGAGCACCATTCCACTATTAAACCCTGCAGAATCTAATTGGGCCTCGATGGCGGGTTTGGTTCCTACTATTGAGTCATAGGGTTTTAGGACCCCTCAACAGTGCGCTAGGAATGTCTTCACCGGTATGAATATGAGCTGGCATGTTGTAGAGCTCCTGGTCCACGTCTACTTCAACATGCTATGGGAAAATAGGTATAATAAATCTTACTCCCTCATCTGCGATGAATTCATCGCCCAAATTTATTTCATTCTTTTTAAGAAAGAATTCCCAAGGCTATCGGCGACAACCAAGAAAATGATATCCAAGGTAGGACATTAGTATTTGGACGAGCGCGCCACCTACGTTAGAGTGTTTAGGGTCACCAAAGCACCACATCTCCTACCATATCATGTCTGAGACCGACTCGTTGTAGGAGAAATATGTTATCAGACCATCTTGCAAGCTACAATGCCACCCTGGCCAAAGACAAGAAACAAGATTTCATATCCTATGGTTTCGATGTAGGTTTATATTTGGTAAATGATATCGCTCAATACAAACAATAAGGTTTCAGCCAACTCGAATTCAGATTATTGACAGGCTGATTCTGCAAGCACGATCGAAAGGGACTGGTCCTGCAACAAGCTTCACAGGTGTCATCCTACTGGCCATATTCTCACGATAAGTTCGAAGATGAAGTCTTCACAAAGAACACCCATGACTAGGATGAGGTGGTGAAAAGTATGATCTACTTGAAAATGGACAGGTTCAAGGCCATAAGCATGGATGAACATGTGGAAACAATAGAGTAATCGTCTCAAGAGGCCCTCATATCTAGGGAAGAAATCAGAGCGGTAGAGGCAACATAGGTGCAAAAAAAGGGATTGTATTTGACACCGGAGGCATAGGCAAGGCAATTGATCCTAAAGGAACAGGCACAGAGAGTAATTGATCAACTGCATAATGACCTGGACCTCATAGAGATGACAAGGGTTTTTGCTGACAACCCAGTTGAAAGCCGGGAAGGACCAAGTGACCTAGAGCCGATAAAAATTGGAGAAGCCACAAGGTCGGATAACCCTAAAGTTTCAATTCCATAGGTCAAATCACCAGGGGGTGTTTTAGCACAACCCAAGATGGAAAGGAAATCAGGGTGAGCAAGTGCACCAAAACTCCTACATGAATTAATAACGATCTATGATGAAGAGGAGAGTTCAGAGGTTTCCCTGGTGACTCCGGTACAGATCACAGAGGAAAAGGAACCCGATAAAGAATATTCCCCAGCTCTCAATGCTCAAATTCAAAGCCTTCCGTAGAGTGACCAGGAGGTCGAAAGTGTCTTAGAATCTGAGATACTTGATGCACCAGGAACCCAAGTGGACAACCCGAAGGATGAGCTAGGGTTTGGTGAACAAGAAGAAGAAATTACACAATAGGAAATCAACATCTCAACTGTCGATTATCAAGTAAGTACTGAGCCTTCCCTTGATGCATCAATTTTGGCTGGTACTTTACCTCCCACTGAGAAAATACCAGAGGCCAAAATTTTGGAACACACAGAAGAGGTTAAAGAACCCATTCATGAACATATATATAGCGTCGACAGCCTAGGAAACATGCTTACTCGGGGAGAAAATAAAATCCCCGAACCCATGGATGAGGTCACTGATATACAAGCCATCACCTATGATCAAAAGAGGAAATCCATCATGAAGAGAACCACCAAGAAGAGGACGCTTACTTTGGACAACTCCATCCTCATCACCACAGAGGAAAAATTAATTAGCACGGAGCATGCCAAGACGTCTAAGCTTATCGACGCAGGGATGGAAATCACATATGCCACCCTGGATAGAGAGAGGAAGGATGAAGAGGATTTGAATTCTTCACTGAAGGATTTGGAGCATCTACGCCATATGGAGAAATATTATCAGGACTCCACACAAGCCACGATGTTCTTGAGAAGCGAATTCCAGGATACCTACAGTAAATTCATGAATGAGCGACAACTTTTCACTGCAGGGATAGTTGATTTCCAAGAAGACACCATCATGGAATTGGCGAAGTAAAAGGATATGGAAAGATGGTATGAGAAAGTACACCAAGTGGTAGAAAGCCTTCAATTGGGCAATGAGAGACATTGACCTTCTAGAATTTGGCACACCTGATGAATTTGTCGACTTGCATGACATAGTCAAACTACATGTAGAACAAGACTCATCGTGGGTTGCAGAGATAGAAAAGGTGAAAAACATGGCCCTAGGTTAAGTACAATAGTTCATGGAACACCCGATCAAGGATTGGATAATGTTGCAATAGTTAAGTGGTAAAGTAATCAAGTATCGGGCACGAGCAGTGGAGATAAAGGAGATATTTTCATCCCCTATGGACCAACACAGATTCCCATACACCAACACATGCGAGGAGATCTTCATCAAATGGTCGGATTATGAGAAGAGTCATCAACTCAAGTGAAACCATTTGATGACTCTTAAAAGACTGAGAGATGAAAGCACCATGTGGCGATGTTTTGTTTTAATTTGCTTGCACTTTTGATAGTTATTTTTAGTTAATAATATGTCATAAATAATAGGATCAATTGGGAAGCAAAGGGTCGATGGTTTTTGCAAAGACCCTCATTTTTTGGATTTGTAAAGAACTATTTCGGAAATAACTTAATTGAGAAGTATTGTTTAGGACCAGAGACAAGTTTATGTTTATTTTTCATCAAAAGCGTGTGTGATTGGATCTAAGGAAGAATTAATTCTGATTTTATCTCATGAATGGATGTTGTAATGAGTAAGATCCTATGAATATGTTGATAAGTTATCTGATTCAATATTTTTATAGTTCTTGTCTCTAATGAAGAAAAGTAAATTGTTATGTTAATGTGTGATCAATGATCAGATCTAAGGAAACTATTTTTGTTTCCATCGTTTATTGCATGTATGTCTTCGTTTGATAATTGTATCTCAGTCAATAATTGGAACACCAGCAGGTTAACGTATTAGTACTAGGCTTGTTGTAGGTGTAAGAATCATTGTTTGCATGCTTGAGTATGAGGGTTATCCTGAGCTTATCCTTCTTCATTAGTTAGGCCTTATCCCCTTTGTTACCCAATTGGTTTATACCAGTACATATCTTGTATCAGATCCACCTATAAGAGAAAAACACAAAAAGAGAACGTTCATATTGAAGGAGGATTTTTCGCGAGAAGATATCATGTAGATCACTACGTAAAACCCATCGATTAATTGGTCGGATCACATAGATATGGAGAACAATTCCACCATTAAACACTGCAGAGTCTAATTGGGCCTCGATGGTGTGTTTGGTTCCTACTGTTGATTTAAAGGGATTTAGGACCCCTCAATACAAACCAAAGAGGAATTATCAGAGCACTTTAGCTGCAGTTGAGCTCCCTCTAGGATATCCCTTCCCCAACAACTTCTCTCACTTGGAGAGAGTTGCGTACAGGCCTAAAAACCCGCCTCTTCAATCCCACAGTCCTGACAACCTGCTTCTTCATTCTAGCTCCTAATTCAACCATTTATAGGCTTAGGTAAAAACAAAATACAGAAAACGGGTAAGGGAAACAACCACGCTCAAACAATGAGCTTTGTTGGTAGCAACAACAAATGGTTAAGGAACAATACAGGCTCAGGCAAGGTTCACATGTGTTTTTCTTAACATGAATTTTATGGGATCACTGCTGAAGGTGTGCCTGTAGGTTTCAAGGGTGTGTGAACGATGTAGAGGTAGACCCTTCGAGGAAATGGTTGGCTACATGAATGTCTTGGTGAGTGGGATGGATGGCTCTCTACATGGATGTGGGAAAAAATATGGGAAAATGATCTATTTTTTCCACATATATTAGCATGCGCCATGATTGACACATGGATCTCATGGATCTCATTTCTCTCCACTTAGAATTCATTCCCTCATCTGTGAAACTTAGGATAAAACAATTATCCTCACCATAGTCTTTAGGTAATAAAAGTACAATATTCTATTTGAGTTAATCCTTCAAGCTTATCTCTCTTTCCTAGTCTCCTAGCACCCTCCCTTTCGCTTCCCAGTGGAACTTAGTCCCCCATACTCTTTTATCGAAGTCGGTCTACATGCAACGATGTATTAATATTAATGATATGAGTGTTTACATATACAAAAATAGGCTCACTAGACTTAAGAATCTAGGCTCTCCGGCCTAATCATCACATAATCCTCCTAGCTTATAATCACTTGGATCACCAACCTATTAAACATGTTTACAATTCAGCTGGGCTCGACCTTGGGGTATTACAATCCCCTCCCCTTATTTATGCACTATCCTCAATGCATCTTCTTAACATCATAACATCAAGATTTCAAAAATCTTCAAAAAGATGCGGGTATTATGTCTACATAGCATCTTCGTGCTCCCAAGTTGTATCCTCAGGACCATACTAGGTCCACTGAACCCTTACTAGATTTATAGCTCGATTATGGAGTTGCTTTCTCTTCCGATCCAGTATGCACTTCGAATGCACTTGAAAAGCACCTTCTTGCTCCACCTAAATCACATTCCAATCAATAACATGATTAGCAACAGGTATATACTTCTTGAGAAATGATGCATGAAATACATTATGAATATACACAGATGCAGGTAATGCAAGAATATAAGATACATGCCCAATCTTCTCTATGATTTCAAGCAACCCACAATAACGAGCTGCCAACTTTGAACAATTTCCCAACTTTAGGGAACCTCTGTTGGCCTTCACTTTCAAGAATACATGATTGCCTACACAAAATTCCCTATGAATTCTTCCCTTATCAACATAGATTTTCTTCTTGTCTTGAGCAACCTTTAAATTTTGATTTATTTTTGACATTTGTTCTTTCATTTCCTTGAGCAACTCTGGCCCAACCATTGCTCTATATGTTGGGTTTTTCCATCTTATTGATGTGTTGCACTTTCTGCCATAAAGTGCCTCAGGCTCATATTCAGATGATTGGTACCCATTGTTGTATGAAAACTCTACCAAGTGTAGATAGTCTTCCCATTTTTATGGTTTATCCATCACATACATCCTCAACATATCTTCAATCACTTGATTCACCCTCTCTGTTTTCCCATCAGATTCTAGATGATAGGTTGTTATAAAATTCAAATTTATTCAAAAACCTTTAAATAATTCTGTCCATAAATTCGATTTGAATTTTGGATCTCTGTCAGACACAATTTTCTTGGGTCCATGCAATCGGGCAATTTCCCTCATATAAATATCAACAACATTAGTTTCTTTGTGAGTGAGCTTCACTGGAATGAAATGGGAAACTTTGGTAAACTTGTCCACCACTACCATGATAAGAATCATGTTGCTTGTTTGTTTTGGGAAGTTTGGTGATGAATTCCATTTTCACCACTTCCCATTTCCACTCAGGGATAGGTAATGGCTACAGAAACCCTGTTGGGTGTCTATGCTTAGCCTTGACCTTTTGACACTCCAAACATTTGGCAATGTACTCATCAATTTCTTTCTTCTTGAATAGATAATAATATTGACTCTTGACAACTACAATTGTTTTATGATATCCTTGGTGTCCAGCATAAGGCATGTTATGCATTTCCTTCAATATTAGAATTTTCAAATCTTTAAAATTGGGAACATAATTTTTTTTCTATACATGAGAATTTCATCAAGTCTGAGCTTGTAATCCTCAATTTTCTGCTGCAATTTACCTTGTTGTAATTTTCCCACTAATTCCATGTATTGAAAATTTGATTTTGCATCCTCTGAGATCCTGTCTTTCATATTAGATTGCTACATGATGATGGCTAAAACATGAAACTCATGCACTCTTTTCCTGAGTGCATCAACCACCTTGTTCTCTTTCCCTTTGATATGTTTTCTATGAAAGTCATACTCACTCAGAAACTCCAACGATCTTCTTTGCCTGGAATTTAGAGTTGGTTGATCAAATAAATATTTCATACCATTGTGGTATGTCCTCAGCACAAACCTTTTTCCCTTGAGATAGTGCCTCCATTTCTTCAAGGCATGCACTATGGCTGCCAACTCCAAATCATTAGTGGCATAATTCCTTTCATTCTCCTTCAATTTCATTGATTCATACCATACAACATACCCATTCTGACTGAGGACTCCACCAAGTCCTTCTGTGCATGCATCTGTGCATGCCATGAAATATTCATTTGGATCAAAAATCCTTAGAATTGGAGCACTGGTTAATAATTGCTTCAAGTGCTGGAAACTCTTTTCACACTCCAATCACCACTGAAACTTCACTCCTTTATTTTGCAAGGAAGTGATCGGATGTGAAATCTTTCAAAACACTACAATAAATCTTTTGTAGTAGTCATCAAGGCCCATGAATGATCTGACTTCTTTCACATTCTTAGATGTTGAACACCCTTTAATGGCTTCAATATTTTCAGGGTCCACTTGTTAAGAACCAAACATCAATATAGCATAGAAAAACCTCAAGAAGAGTACTCAACGCCTTGAAAAAGAGATAATATTAGATAATAAGCCTCTTCGAGGGGGCAACCTCCTTTTACCCCACTTAAATGTTC
>ML780229.1:386628-403485 GCA_009831015.1 Picea engelmannii | reverse complement strand
ACATAAATAAAATAACATTACTAATCTAATATGCCCCAATTAAGTGGTAATGAGCCAATATTAGGGCTTAACACCACTACTATCCCTTCCTCAGATATGATATTCCCCAAATAATGAATTTGGTTTTGATAAAAGGAGCACTTTCTCAATTTGGCATACAAATGATTCTCCCTTAACACTTGTAATACCATCTTCAAGTGCTTCTCATTCTCTTATTCCGACTTGGAATATATAAGAATGTCATCCAAAAACAAAATGACAAACTTATCTAAGTATTCTCTAAAAATACCATTCATTAAACACATGAAGGAAAATGTCACCATGGTGAACTCATAATGGTCATACCTTGTTCTAAAAGTAGTCTTGTTGATGCATTCATCTTTAATTCTTACCTGATGATAACCTGGCCTGAGATCAATCTTGGAGAATATTTTTTCATTCTTCAATTGATCAAAGAGGTCATCGGTCCTTGGCAAAGGATACTTATTCTTTACAGTTAATTGTTTCAACTTCCTGAAGTGAATACACAGTCTCAATGTTCCATCCTTCTTTTTTACAAATAAAACGAGTCCACCCCAAGGGGACACACTTGGGAATATATACCCCTTTAGAATCTCTTCAATCTACATTTGCAACTCCTTCAACTATGGTGTACTCATCTTGTAAGGAGTCTTGGATACTGGAGCTACTCTAGACATCAAAATTATAGAGAAATCAATATCTCTCTTAGGGGATAGTCCTGGTATTTCTATAAATACATCCCCAAACTCCTTTAGGAATGCATAATATTCAATATTTGAAACCTTATCCTTAGGTGTTTCTTCCATATGGGATGAAAATATTTGACAACCCTTTCTATAACACTTCTTTAGCTGCATTGCTAAGATTTCTATGAAAACTAATGCTCCGGGATTCCCTACATTGTCCTTAGGTTCCCTTCCTCATCCAGGCAATTAAATTCCTTGTTATGACAGTCTAAGACAACATGGTGTTGGTACAACCAATCCATCCCAATTAGACAGTCATAGGAACCTAAAGGCAAGATGTTCAAATCTGCCTTGGTGCTCAGCCTGTGCATGCCCATTGGATATGACTTAGCCAAATCATTAACCTTTCTTTTGGATCCTAGGGACAACTGCACCAACCAAGATTTTCCATGCTTGCTTCTTGGAAAATGAAATATTTCCACCATCTTAGGATCTATATAACTATGACTAGCTCCTGAATCAATTAAAATTGCAATGGTTTGGTTGTTGATCATACCTTCCACTTCAATCATGTGTGATTGAAACTCAACTTTCTTGTTTTCCAGGGCTGCATAGATCCTTGGTACATTTCTTCCCATGTCCTCCACTATTTTATCTTGTTGTACATTGTGAACAAATCTCACTTTGTCACTTCCATGAGGACAATCTCTATACATATGATCTCCTTTACAACCCCAACATAGAATAGGTGGTTTCCTTGGCCTTTGTCCACTTGTCTCAATCACTTTGGGCTCTCTAGAAGTTGGTTGTCCTTGATGACTGTTTATGAAGAATGGTGGCTTATTCCCCTTCTTCCTCTGTTCTATCTTAAATTTCTTCTTGTCTTCCCAAGGTTTTTGGAAAGTTGGCTTTCCTTTATGTTGATCATATAGGCATTTAGCTTGCCTTATGGCCTCTTCCAATGTCTTGGGATAATCATATTGAATCATGTCACTGATTAAAGATGGAAGCCCACTCATATACCTCTAAATCTTAACTATCTCATCCTCGATGAAGGAGACATACTTCAACATTTCCAAAAATATTATTTCATATTCATCAATGGACATACTTCCAAGATTGAGTTCAAATAACTCCTTCATTTTCTTGTCATAATATCTCTTTGTCAAGTATTTATTTTCAAAATACTTCTTGAATTCCTTCCAAGTAATATTTTTCTCTTTAATGTGTTGCACCTCCACAAGTTGATCCCACCACATGGATGACTTTATCGTAAGTTGATAGATAGCAATTATTCCTTCTGCATGTGAAGAATAATTATGCAATTGGAAGTACTTTCTCATGCCTAAAAACCATGTCTCGACATCTTCATCCTTCTTTTGCTCACCATAAAATTAGGAGGTTTGATCTTGTTTATTTCTCCTCGCAGTTCATATGCTTCAGACCTATTCTGATTCTTCCTAACAGGGGATGGACTTGAGTTGTTGTGAGATCTCCTATTGGAATTCCTTTGGGAGTGATGGTGATGTCTGCTAATAATCCTTGATCTTCCTTTCTCCTTGGGAGAACTATGGCTTCCTGATTTTCTTGAGCCATTCTTCTTATCTATTTCTTTTCAATTTTTTCCAGGCTCTACATTAACTTCATGTTGAATTATTCTTGTCGCTCCTTAGATTTCACAATCCTTTCATTATTATCCTTATGAATTTGGACATCTTTTTGAAAATTTCTAATGGTCTCTACCATATTCATGTCTTCAACCTTTCCTTCTCTCTGTCCATTGGAATTTTTTCCTTCAATACGCAAATGGACATCCATCCCTTTGATCTCATCTTCCTAGATGTACACTCCCTATGCCTCTTCCATCTCTCTGCACTCTGTGTTGATCCTAATTTGATCAAGCTGCTGATAATTATGTAAAATGTTCAACCAAAAAAACTTTGTCAAGATAATTGACTCAAGAATTTTATGAAATATGAACCATTCCGGCTCAAATAATATATCAAATTCATTTCTTTTGATTTTCTGACAAATTGACTATTTAGATCAATTTTATGGGTGAAAATGTATGTTCTTCTATCCAATATCTTTCCAATGACTGCTCCCTTGCTCAATTCTGTGTTTTGAGAAAGAAGTTTTGGATCTCTGAACAATTTTCCCTTGAAAACAACAATTCAACACCATCCCTCTTTTATTCCGACCAAATTCTCATATAACCAAGGGCTATGTCTGAGTGCTCCAGATCTTCGGGCTTCAAAGGCTCTTTCTACTTCATTCCTTATCTCTCCTGAATATCGAATGGGTGAATCCTTTCACAGTACATCTTTGGAGCTTCGAGGATTTGCTACTTCAGAGATTTGGGAATTCATAACTCCAGGCTTCAGAAGTTTCGACTACTTCACACATCGTCCCCTCCGAACACCGAACTTGCACTTTTCCGGAGAAGCTCACCGGAGATGCACACTTTAGAGGTTCTTGCAACAACATGTATGCATTTCCCCAAACACCATATTGGAGAACTCCTGGAGTATCATCAGTAACCACGCACCAGGGGGGTGCTACGTGCCAGAAATTTCGAGACAAAATGTGGCACAATCCAACGGGTGACACATGTCAAGTTATAACTAGCACAAATAATATTTGAAAAACATTAAATACGATGACACGTGGAAAGCATCAAGTGGGTACACATCACCCTAGATGACCTTAGTAGGCCACATCACTCTGGTGTTCTGTGACTTTGAAATTTCGGGCTTCAGGGGTTTCTTCTAGAACATCCTTCAAAACTCTCAAACGTATAACTTCAGAATAGGTCCAAATCACTCTAGGTGATGTCATCATGCCATGTCACTTTGACATTCTAGAACTTCGAGACTTCGAGATTCATAATATTTCAAACCCACATACTTGAGAACTCCCAAACGCTGAACTTTCAAATAGTTGTTTCCCGAAGCTTGGGGACTTCGAGGCTCCAAGACTTCGGAACAATTCTCATCTGCACACTCCTAAACTATCGATGGTTGAGCTTCCAATATCTCGATTAGGTCCACGTTACTCCAGGTGACATCATCATGTCACGTCACTCTGGTGCTTTGGGACTTTGGAGAATCCCACACCAGAGCACATCAAAAAACTAGAACACCAAACTTTCGAATAGGTTTTCCTCGGAGCTTTGGGAATTTGGAGCTCCAGGACTTCGAAACTTCAAGCTTCAAAGGATTTCATTGCTGAAGACCAACTCCCACCCGAACTATCGGATTTCGAAATTCTGAACACTTTCCAATCCACGGACACGTGTCTCTGAGAATGAATGGTCTGGATTAGTTCTCGACTTCGGGACTTCAGAGAAAATTCCACTTCATGCATCCAAAAAAATATTTCCTCGAATGCATAACTGCAAAATCATTTGGGGAATTTAATGCTCTACCTTCTCCCAAATGATCTATGGTGTAGATCCACTCCGAGGCTTCAAAGCTTTGTGGATTTTACCTCCTTTTGTAAAAATCTTAAAACTTTTCGAAGCAATGAAGTTCGAAGGACTTGAAGGTTAACCTCCATGCTCCATTCCTAGATCTAACGACTGTGAAGGATTTGTCTTCTCTTGAAAATATCCAACAACCCAAATCTAAAATTTGTGGTTCCAGATCCACGATTATTGTGGTTTCTTTCCTCTGTTGGATTTATCGAACTACTAAACTTCCTAAGCTTTCAGATACAACTAAGGATCTATCTTAGCTCCCTCTTGTCACTCATAGATGCTCTGAAACAATGTTTTTTGCATTTTGACAACAATTCCTTCTGAAACGTTTTCCTTTGTTTCCACTTATACGACCCATCTAGGCTGAGTGTTAAAAACCAGAGCTCTAATAGAAATTTGTAGTGTACCCAACTACCTAGGTTGGGTCGTTCCATCTTAAAAATGTTCATTCTCTGATACCAATTTGTGACGTCCCCAACCACCCAGACTAGGCCATGCCACTCCATAAAACACTCTTACTAAGCTCTGATACCAAATTGTAGGATCCCCAACCATAGACCTTCTAGGATATGCCACATAGAAAATATTGTGAAACATCATACATATATACTTAAATAGACAATTATATTATTCTAATACACAGATTAATGCAAAAATAATAGTAAGCCTATACATGCAGCATATACAGACAACACTCATAATATAAGACAAGTACAAATACACAATGGGCAATTGAACACATAATTGATACTTATCTTTTATAGAATACCATTGACTGCATGCAGACCTTCCATGGACCTCCCAACCTTATACCACACTACACATAACTCTTAGCACTGGGTCACCCTCGATATAGGACTAAACTCCACCCGAGTAAAGGGATTCCTAGGCTAGGCTGAGAAAATAGGAAGCTACACACACAACAGGAAGGATTTCATCCCAGGACCCAACTCACACTAACAACCTACAACCTCTCATTCCCCACATGTTTTTCCCACCCCAGTAAGTGTTCCCCTTCTCTTCTCATCATTCCTTCAACTTCCCCACTTCCCTTCTAGGGCTTCAACAACAAACCAGATAGGAATTCTTAGAGCACTATAGTTGCAGTTGAGCTCCCCCTAGGAAATCCATTCCCTCGAAACCTCTCTCACCTGGAGAGAGTTTCTCACAGGCCTGACAACCTACCTCTTCAATCCCATAGGCATGACAAACTGCTTCTTCACTCCATCTCCTAAGTCAACCAGTAACAGGCTCAAGTAAAAACAAAAACAGAAAACGGGTAAGGGAAACAACCACACTCAGATAGGGAACTTCATTGGCAACAAAAACAAATGGTTAAGGCACAATAGAGGCTCAGGAAAGGTACAAGTGCATTTTTATTAACATGAATTGTACGGGATCATTGTTGAAGGTGTGCCTGCAGGTTCCATGGGTGCGTGAACGATGCAAAGATACACCCTTCAAGGAAATGGTTGGTTGTGTGAATTCCTTGGGTAACAAGGCAGATGTCTCTCTGCGTGCATGGGGGAATAAAGATGGGAAAACAAATTATTTCCCCCACATGAATTTTCATGCACCATGATTGACACATGGCTCTTCTGGAGGTCGTTTCTCTCCCCTTGGGATTCATTCCCTCATCCATCAAACTTAGGAAAAAACAATTATCCTCACCATAGTCTTTAGGTAATAAAAAAACAATATTCATTTTGATTTAAGACCTCAATATTAGCCATGTTTCCTAGTCTCCTATCCCCCTCCCTTTTCCTTCCTAGTGGATCTTAGTCCCCCATACTCTTTTATCGTTGTCGGTCTACACACAATAATGTATTCATATTAATGATATGAGTGTTTACATATACAAAAATAGGCTCACTGGCCTTAAGCATCTAGGCTCTCTGGCCTAATCATCACATAAGCCTCCTAGCTTATAATCACTTGAATCACCACCCTATAAAACATGTTTACAATTCAGCTAGGGCTTGGCCTTGGGGTATTACATTGGTGATGTTGTGACTCTTGACCCAATGAAGAAAATGAAAAAATGGCAATGAAATTCATTCACTTCAATGAAATATAGCTATGAGAGTAAGATATATTTTTTCCTTTTCTTTGCAAACTTTCGAAACAAAAAAACACACACCAAGCAACCTTACCAACAATTCATACCCAAAATTTTCCAAAATGGAAGCCAAACACTCTCACAATGCACTATGATTCTAGTGCTTCAAAAACACACATGAATGCAAATAATTTTTTTTTGTTCTTTTTCCAAATACAATGCAAAATGTTTCTTAGACTAATCAAGAATCTAAATACAAATGGAAACCAACAAAAATTGAGTATAGGGTTGTAGGATATTGGAAATGATGCTAAATGTCCCACTCCAATGTCATTACAAAGATCTCACCCAAAACGCACAAGGAATAGATATTATGTTGGATTACTAAGAGGGGGGGTGAATTAGTAACGTGCAAGTATAGAAATTTTAACCACAGTTTATTCTTCAAATATATTAAGCAATATATCATCAGCAGTATAATCATAAACAACATCAAATCACAATAGATACAAAGTACACCAAAATTTACATGGAAAACCAAATGGGAGAAAACCACATAATGATTTTCTTATATATTTATAAAAAGAAAACATTCATTCGAAGCACCAGCTTCTGATTCTCTAGATACAACTAGAAGGAATCTCCAACCCCCTATTCTCATCATCCAACCTGAAGGAAGCTACAAATCCCTGTTTCTCTAGCTCCAACCAGAAGGAGGCTACAACCCCCTAAGTTCTCCGGCCACAACAAACTTTCCTTGCCTCGTCCAACCACCCTATAATATAAATGTATACTAACCATCAAAATCACAAACTCCACCACTGTCACTGCCACTGTCACTATCACTCTGTCTCTGTCACTATCTCTGTCACTGTCTCTGTTACTGTCGCTTTGTCTCTGCCACTATATTTTTCACTGTCTATGTCACTGTCACTCTGTTTCTTCCATTGTCACATCAACTTGTATATGCTCATCAACCAACTATACCTATATCATACCATGCATGAACTGTATACCAATATACATACTATCTCTTGCATCAATCATGAACGAAAAGATACATGAACAATGAATAGTGAGCTATGAACTAGAATATCAACCATGTACAACCTGTGCCATATATCATATCATGAACCATATGCAAATCTGTACCATATCATCAACCATATGCAAATCTGTACCATATCATCAACCATATGCAAATCTATAACATATCATCAATGGATTATCTCAAATATCATGTGCATTCCCCTCATGCATACATCACCATAAAGCATGGATATCCCTCAACAATATACAATCAAATCAAGGATGTGATCTATAATAACCATATCAATGTTGTACCATACATAAGAGTTTTTCTCACTCAACCAACTAACCAACATATACCATATCCAAGTACAATACCAACCATACCAAGAATGCCTCAACCATTCACAACATGATAAGCAAATCAAGGCATCAAAAGAAAATAATAACCATACCTAAACTTTTGTAGTCGACCTAAGCCTATAGAATGTTGACCTGTGAACTTGCTTTCAGACACTAGGGACCTGGTACCAACATGTATTCAAAACTTCATTATCTTTTCAAAGATTAATGACCTTCTCTTCTACAGCCTGTGGATATCTGTTCTTTCCTTCACTGCAACCTGTGTATATCTTCAACCTTTTTACTTGAAACACTATGGATACCTTAGAAACTAGGGTTTTCTGCAACCCTGAGGCTTTATCCTTCGACCTTCCTTAGCTACCTCATAAAAATGTCGTCACCACCTTAACAAAATATCACTAGTTCACAAGATAGATAATCATTGAATGAGTGCGTGAGTGTACTTATGAATGACTCCTTGAGGTGATTATATACTTGTGCTAGATGACTCCTCTCCTTAATTTAGAGATTATAGGGTTTTATAGTTACAACAACTTTAACCCTTTGACCAAGAATTATAACAAACTAGGGGCTCCTTGTCCACTCTTTGGGGCTTCCAACTTTACAAGATCATATCTCCCTAACCGTGAGGAACTACGTGGAATTCCACATATCACCAAAAAATTTACATCGAGTATTGTCCCTCCATGAGTAAGTTACCTTCATTTAATCCATCCTTCATGACCTAAATCCTCATTCAACTAGGGGATCCTTAACCATGCTTAAGGGTTTCTTGTAGACTTCTTCAAAGCATCTTCCCGTGAGGACCATACTTATAGCTATGCCATAAGGGGACCGCTTTGGAGACTTCTCCAAATATACCCATCACATTAGTTGACATCAATCCAATATTCATTGACATCAATGAAAAACAACTTCTAACAATCTCCCCCTTTGGCATTGATGTCACCACTTAGGCATGATAATACGTATGCTCATCCTCCCCCTAATTGCATCCCTTTATATATCCATGACTTACTATTTATCTCTCCTCCTTTTTCATAAATGGAAAAGGGTGCTACTCATCCAAGGTTGTTCCCCCTATCTACAAGCCTCTTCTAACTCTACAGACTCTTCTCTTCATGGTTCTTCCTCATGTATTTATTTGATGTATGCATGAAAAGAATTCAAAAGTTTCATTAATTGAAATTCTTCAATATTTTTTTTCTCTCTCCCTATCGAGTTAATCTTGATGTTGAGTGTATCACTTTGGGGTAAAAACTACTCCAAGTTTCTATCATAGATACTCGAAGGTTCCCTTGCAAGTGGTTTAGTGAAGATATCTTCAATTTTCTTCTTTGTCCTGAAATACTCTACTTGATGTTCATATCTGTAGCTTATTCATGTAAGAAGAGATACTTGATTCAAAGATTCTTTGTCTTAGAGTGCATCACTGGATTATTTGAAACAATTATGGAACTGGTGTTGTCACAAAGTATTGGAATGGGATATTCATACTTTACTTCCATATCCTGCAAAGTTTGCTTCATCTAAAGAACTTGAGTACAACATGTTGTTGCTGCAATGTATTATGCCTCTATTGTAGACAAAGATACTGATGATTGTTTCTTTCTTAACCATGATACTAGACACTCACCCAAGTAGAAATATTCTCCATTTGTACTTCTTCTATCATCAATGCAACCTGCCCAATATACATCTATGTAGGAAACAAGAGATAGATCCTTCCCTTTTGGATACCATAAAACAAACTCTTATGTACCTTTGATATATTAGAATATCCTCTTTACTTCCAAACCATGTGATTACTTTGGTGATGTCTGAAACCTTGTAACATGTCCATATTCATTTATCACTTATGGTATAGAAGATGTTACATAAAGTAAGCTACATATCATCAATATGTATTGTGTCTGATCTGCATCATTGGAATTATCATCCTTACTTAACTTTCAACTTGCCTGCATCAGAGTATTGACTGGTTTGAAATCTATCATTCCAAACTTCTTCAACATTTCTCTAATATACTTTTCTAGAGAGATGAAGATACCTTTATTTATTTGACGTATCTGTAATCCTAAAAGGAAGGTTAACTCACCAAGTAAGGAAATATCAAACTCGTGTTGCATGTCTTTGAAAAACTTATAACTCATCCTGTCATCATCACTTCTGAAGATAATGTCATCTACATAGAATTCAATAATCAATATATTGTTTTGATCAATCTTTATGTATAGATTATTGTCTGCATTTCCTTTCCTGAGCCCTTGTTGTTGTAAATATCTATCCAGTCTCGAATACCATACTCGGGGGGCTTGTTTCAGACCATCTAAATCCTTCTTCAATCTACAAACACAAATTTGGTTCTCTAATAACTGAAATCCTTGTGGTTGCTCAATGTAGACTTCTTCTTCTAGATCTCCATTTAGGAATTTTGATTTCACATCCATATGATACACTTTAAAATTATTGGAGCATGCACAAGCTAGTATTAGTCTAATTTCTTCCATCCTAGCAACTGGGGAAAAAGTCTCTTCAAAATCTATACCTTCAACTTGAGAATATCCTTTGCATACCAGTGTTGATTTGTTCCTGGTAACCTGTCCATCCTTGATCAATTTGTTCTGGAAGACCCACTTTGTACTGATGAGATTCTTGTTCTTTGGTCTTGGAACTAGTTCCCATGTGTCATTCTTTTCTATATAATTTAACTCTTCATTGATGGCCTTGAACCATTGTTCATCTTTGTTGGATTCTTCAAAACTGCTTGGCTCAATTATAGATAATAGTGCTAGATGTTGTTTTTCTGATGAATAGATTTTTCTTCTGTTTTCAACTCCTACATATTTATTTCCAATAATATGATCTGATGGATGATTCTTCTACACTCATTTGTTCGGTGTATTTGGAGGTGCTTGAATGTATTGTTCTTCTTTCTCTACTTTGGTATGCTCTTCTTCTTCAAATGATTCTTCATCTACTTCTTCTTCTTTCAAATATTCTTCATGATCTTGTTCCAATGAATCTTTTTTATTTTATTTTATCTTTCGAGCATATTCCTCTTTAACCACCACATTGATGCTTTCCACTATTATGTTGAGTATTATATTGAAACATTTTTATGCTTTCCTTTTGCTTGAGTATCCAACCAATATTCCTTTTTCGACTCGAGAATCAAATTTTCCAATTCTGCCTTCTTCTCTTTTGATATAGCATTTTCTTCCGAAAACTATGAAGTGATCTAAATTTATTGGTTTTACTTTCCATAGCTCATATGGATTCTTATCACTATTATTTCTGAGCATCCTTGTGTTCTGAATGTGAGCTAATGTATGCATTTCTTGTACCCAAAAAAAATCTATCAACTTGGAATTTATTAATATGGTACTGGCCATTTCATGTACTATTATGTTGTTCCTTTCAACAACTCCATTTTGTTGAGGTGTCATAGCTACTGAGAGTTGCTTCTTTATCCCATGCTCACTGCATAATTCCATGAATTCCTTTGATGTGAATTCTGCTCCATTGTCTGATATCAAACACATGATTTTCAATTCTGTCTCATTTTCAACCATCTCTTTGTATGTCTTGAATCTTTTGAATGCCTTTGATTTCTTATTTAGAAATCAAACTGCAATCATTCTTGTGTAGTCATCAAGTAGTAGCATGAAATACTATCCACCTTTCAATCCCTTCATTCTTATTGGTCCAAATAGATCTGCATGTAAATCTCTAGTGGTTTTGTTGTGGAATACAACTTTGACTTTAACTTTGTCTTGGTATGTTTTCCTTGTATACAATGTTTTAATAGAATGTTTGTTGGCTTCACGGTATTAGTAATTTCTCTTACTACTTCCTACTTGTTGAATTTGACAAGATTGTCAAAATTTATGTGACCCATTATTATATGCCGGATCCAACTTTCATCATCCTTTCCTGATCCAGGTGGATATTGGTGGCCACCCACCTATTCCAACTAGCTCCTCTTGATGGTTTTAGTTGAGAACTTTCTTATGTACTTCTTTGTAATTTTGATTTCTATACTTCTGGGGATGTATGAAGCACTACACATCTTCCCGGTGGATATTGGTGGTTGCCCACCTAATCCAACTAGATTATTTTGGAATTTTTCATGTCATTACATATTTTTGTACTTCCAAGGCCGTTTTGGGGCCCTAAACAATGTTTTTTTGGCTTGCCGCAGTCAAAGTATAGATGAAGTCAGATATTGATGACATAATGTGTAGTTCTCTAAAATACCTTTCCAATAGGATATCACTTGCCTAAAACGGAGGTCGTATGCAAAAGTTACAACCCCAGGAAGTTGAGGTACCAACTTACCCATCGAGTCCCACATAACTTTTGGTGTTTCATCTCCTAGGGTTAGGTTTTTGGATGTCTAGGGTTTTGGAATTCATGAGTAATGTTAAAAAGGCCTCTAGAGCATATTTATAATCATTCTTCTTGGACGAATGTGTGTAGTAGCCACATCTTTTCTCAAAGATAACTACCACCATTCGAGCAAGTTGTTTTGGTTATGTAGTTTTACAGTTTCAACCAATTTTATTTATTCAATAGAAGTTATTGTTCACTAGATATCTATTGTTGTTCTCCATATCTCTGTTTTATTGTATTCAATATGTTATTCATTTCATTCCACTCATAAATCTATATCAGTGGTATCAGATCAGTCTGCTCTTCATTTATTTTCTTCGTGCATGTCCCCGACAAGATCTGGGTACAAGAAGTTGGGACTCAACCCAGTCGGGCCTTTTCCATATTGGTCATGCCGAGCCCAACAAAAACCCATGGAGGACGAAAATAAATATGATCAATTAGGATATCCTTTTAAAATGTTTCTCAAGGAATCCCTTGCATGAAAAAGAAATAGAATGATGGACAAATGTGCACAGATCCTTCAGTGGTTTCCCACAGGAGACACATATTTATCAAGCGGCCATATAATCCCTTTCAAGGTACAGGTAAATTTTGATATTCCATTATTTGAAGGACTAGTAGATGCAAATTTTTTAGATAAATGGATGAATCTTCTCGAAGGGTATTTTTTGATCCATAATTTTTTTGATAGGGAAAAGAATACTTTTTCACTCCTCAAGGTCATCCCCCATGTTAAGGACTTGTGGGATACTTACTATGAGCAAAGGGCCATAGACGAATATGCAATATTTACGGTCGCCTCCACATGGTATTCCTTCAGGGATTCCATTAAATAACAATACTATCATGTTGGAAGCTATGAGGACCAATATACAAGATGGACCACCCTTTGTCAGGAAAGGGACCAGACAATACCATATTTCACCAATATTTTCCATACCCTGCGCACCAAATTGGGTATCAAAGACTCTCAACGAAATCTGGTGCTCAAATACCGTGGTTGTATGCATATATACATTCAAACATAAATGGAGCTTTTGGACATCGCATCATTGGGTATGGCTTATAGATATGCTGTCAAGATCGAGAACAAATTTAAGAATAATAGGCGAGAGTTTGGATCTACAAACTCCTCACAGTCAAAGCAGGGTAAAGGAGGCCCCAACCCACAAAACATGGGGCAGATCAAATATGGCCACTCTCAGGACAACCAGTCCAACCCGTAACAAAAGAAGGTTAATGAGAAGTCAGAGAAGGACATGGGAAAATGGTGTGAATACCATAAAATCCCTTGGCACAACACCAAATAATGCCACTCCAAGTAGCCACTAGTGGTCGAGCTGAAATATTCCGAGTTAGAGGTAGATTCTAACTCTGAATGAAATGTAGAAGGAGGGAAGTAGATTATCGATGTTGAACCTAGTGCCATGATTGCTACCACCAAAGTCCATCCAAGATAACTAGAAGAACCAGAGGAAGGAGAACGCCTCTTTCACTCACAGATGTGGGTAAATGGGGCTCCACTTGATTTCATTCTCTATAGCAGCAGTCAAAAGAAATTGATCTCAACAGATGTCATCAAGTGATTGGAGCTATCGATGATACCACACCCGCAACCCTACACCATCGATTGGATTCACCAAGGAAGAGATCTATGTGTCAGCCAATGGTGTCGTCTTCCCTATGACATCAAGCCCTTCAAAGACGAGGTATTGTGTGATATTTATCCCCTTGAAGTTTGTGATGTTCTTTTAGGACAACCATATTTGTAGAAGCAACATGTTGTGTATGAGTCTATACCCCGCATTGTTATTATTACTTTAGATAGACAATTGTACAAGATACCAAAGGTAGCACCGCCTACCACTATTTCTTTAATCTCTACTAAGAAATGTAGTAAGGTCATTTCACAGACTGAAATTTTATATTCTTTGTGATCTGTTCTCACAGTAAGTATAAGGTTTCTTCCACATATGTGGACTTTACACAAAGACTCTCTTTGCGGTAGAAGAAAGTGGATGATATTGTGGAAGAATATAGAGACATGTTCTCCTCACCCACCAGGGTACTGATGCACTTCCAAGTGAAGCATCCAATTGATCTAACCCACGGTGCACCTCTTCCTAATGGACCATTATATCGTTGCTTGCTAATGGAAAATGACAAAATAAAGCATCATAGGCAAGAGGTGCTTCAAAAGGGGCACATCAAACAAAAATCATCCCCTTGCAGAAGCCCAATTGTACTAGTGCAAAAGAAATATGGGGCCTGGCGGCTTTGTGTTGATTTCATATAATTAAACAAAATCACAGTCAGGAATCGGTACCCAATTCCCCAAATTGATGACCTTCTTGACAAACTAAAGGGGGAAACTTTCTTCAACAATATTGACCTAAAATCTGGCTACCACCAGGTTCCCATCGAACCAACTGATGTGTGGAAGATAACGTTCAAATATAAATAAGGTCTCTTCGAATGGTTGGTCATGCCCTTTGGCTTAACAAATGTTCCAGCCACTTTCATGAGGTTGATGGATGATGTATTGAGACCATTCACCAACTCTTTTGTGGTGGAATATTTGTATGACATCCTCATCTTCAACAAAAATTGGGAGGAGCACATGCAACATATTCAAAAGGTTTTGAGCACTATATGGTAGCACAAGCTATATGCCAACTTGGAAAAATTGTCCTTTGGAATGAATCAGGTCCAATACTTGGGATACATTTTTTATGAGCATGGGGTACATGTGGATCCATCTAATATCCAAGTCATTCATGAATGGCTAGCCCCTAACACACTAACCGAGTTGTGAAGCTTCTTTTGACTTGCCAAATTCCACCAATGGTTCATGTTGGGATTCTCCCATATTGCATGGGCCCTCATATAAGTGACCAAGGGCGGTGGCAAGGAAAATTTCACATGGGGGAAGGAACAACAATGAGCAATTGATGATCTAAAACATCACTTTTGATCATCTCTAGTACTCTCCTTTCCTGATCCGCAACAACTATTTGAGCTTGACATTTATGCATCCAACTATGATGTAGGCATAGTTCTCAGTTAACATGGTCATCTGGTAGCATACCATAGTGAGACACTCTGAGATTTTGTCTGGAAATACCCCACCTATGACAAGGAAATGTATTCCATTATACAATCCTGTCATCAATGGAAACATTACATTCTAGGAAAGGAGACAATCATCCAAACTGATCACAATCCTATGCATTTTATAGAGACACAGGGGAAGTTGCAGAACGATTGCCATCAAAATTTATCCACCTACCTATAGTAGTTCCATATCAACATCAAGTATAAGATAGGGAGCACAAATCATGTCGTTGAATTCCTTAGTTGACCTCTTGTGGTGTGTTGGGCTCTAAAGATGTCCTAAAATATAACCTCTATGCATCATCCAAAGGTAGGCGCGGGCACAAGTGTTTTACTTGTCGCCTACATAGGTTCTTACCTTCCGTTTTCAATACCCTTCCTCCAGAAATGCAACCCCTGCAAAGGGACAACAATCGTAACAAAAGGAATGACAATTGTTCTGTTCAAATGAACAACAAAAGGAACAAAAACCGTGACAAGGGAACGACAGTCATTATATTGGGCTGAACTAATGTTGTATTAATTGAGTTGTAGTACTTGCCCAACTATCTAATTTATCAACTTGGGGTTTGTAAACTGATGAAACACACGCAAAGTATATGCAACATTGAAGTGGGACTAATCTAATCTAATGTTTAATATACAACTGAAATTGAATTGTTAATCTAACACACGTCTGAAATAAAATCATTAATCTAACACATGACTGAAATTGAATCATTAATCTAACACACGACTTGGAATTGAATTAATCTAGTTGTGTAAATGAAATTAATATAGGAATGGGAAATTGCATGAAGGAAATTAATCTAGAAATGGAGAACTACATGAAGGAAAAGCAAGTACAACATGCGAAGAGTTGAATGACACAACAACATATGTGAGATCTCATGAATGAAGAAATCTTATATTATAATAATCAAATCAATCTTTATAAAAGAATAACGAAAGCATCAAAACCAAAACCATGAATCAAATCTAAGAATCCCTTTCTCTTTCAAATCCTAATGACTACTTTGATTCTAATTACATAATCTAACTGCATCCTAATTCCTCTTCCATTTCCATCCTCATGAAGAGAGATCACTCTCTTTTATACATGAGAGCCTTGAAGATAATATAACCATCTCATTATTACAGATCCACTTTTCTCTCAACCTATTTCCCATTATTACAAAATATAATCCCTTCAAATCCTCACACATATCTCTCATATATCTTGGATAAGATATTCCAACCAAAACTCCATGATCTTTTCCTTAGAATGGGCTTGAATTATCTCCTCAATTCTTGAAATGGTGGAGGAAGTATTCGAGAAGTCCTTTTGAATTAATCATTCTCATATTCCTACACATTACAAAGCTCACACATATTTGAGATATATATGAAAACATGTTGATTTTCTAACATTTAATCACAAATTCCTTTTAAATACTAAAATGAATAAAGTGGATAACAATAAGGTGAAACCCAAGTATATTTATGGAAATGATATCATGAAAGGTTAATGGGGCGATAAAATGTGGAGAATGATGAAGGGAAAGATGGATGGAAATAGGACATTTCTGAGCCCCAACATACCCCCCAACTTAACTTGTTGCATGTCCTCATGCAACCATGCATGGATCTTCTCAAGAAATTTTGGCATCTAAATGTTGGCTTTGAGTGATGATAATGAATGTTTTCCAGGATGGGATTTACATGAGTAA
>ML780229.1:217294-386578 GCA_009831015.1 Picea engelmannii | reverse complement strand
GCCCCAACATACCCCCCAACTTAACTTGTTGCATGTCCTCATGCAACCATGCATGGATCTTCTCAAGAAATTTTGGCATCTAAATGTTGGCTTTGAGTGATGATAATGAATGTTTTCCAGGATGGGATTTACATGAGTAACAAATGAAATTTTTCTTATGGTTGGTTCTTGTGTTACAACCATGGATATAAAGAATGTTGGTTCTTGTGTTATCAACATTCATTTTGTTATTTATTCTCTTGCTGTTATGATAATAATTTTCCCATATTCTTACTGGAAAATATATGCTATCAATGTGCATAAGGAAAACATCACTGAGTATAAGAAAGCCCCCCCTTTTTTTATATTTGTGAATCATGCCAATATGTATATCAGTGCTTATGAAGCAAAGTGCAATAGAGTATCGTTGGAAAATAAATGTTGGAAAAGAAATGTTCATAAATGGTAAATGAGACGAAAAATGGAATGATGGTCATGGAAAAATGGAGTGATGATAGTGAATAAAGTCCCCTACCCCCCAATTTAACTTGTTGCATGTCCTCATGCAACGTGGCATAAGTCATAGAAGTGAAAAGGAAAGGGAACTGAGTGAGGGAATTTTCCAAATTATTCATTGCTAGCAGTTGAGGAATTACATGATTAAAGTTTATAAAATAACATACCTCCACTTACCCAAAATGTTGATGAACTATGCAATAGGAATATGGCTGATGCGGCTGCGAGAGCATGGAATATGTCACTACTGTAGGATGATGCGAAAGGTGATTGCCTCTATAGTTGCGACTACTGTCGGCTGGATCATAGAATGTGAAGTGGAGGAATCATAACTGCTACTGAATGAATCATGGAAAAGAGAAATTATGAAAGTGGAACTGTGGTACTCTCATATGGCTGAATTCATGCTACTGTAACTGCTGATAGAATCATGAAAAGTGTATAGTCTTCACCCGCTGCTAAACCTGATGGTACAATTCTAATAATGTGAATGAATGTGTCGATGTCGAGCATGAAAATAAGTCATTGGATTACCGACCATTAATGAATGTCGTTAACCAATGCAAGGCAACTCATCATTGATGTCAATGAGTGCCAAGGTACCCAAGTACATCTTGAGAAGTGAGAATGAATGAGTTGATGTCGAGCCACTTGCAAGATCTGACGATCAAGGGACATTGATGTATTCCCAGGATTGTCAGCGAGAGAACTTTCCATTAAGGCATGCAAACCTCCAGGTACTCAAAATGGACTCTATTCTATATCCCAGATAAGGTGTTGAGGTCGATGGGGCAAGAATTGTTGAAAGATGGGCCTTAAGGAATCCCACATCATTCAACATGAGTTCTGATATAAAGAGTGGTAGGACTATAAATGAAAAGATCTTAGTAGTAACAATGTGTATGGCAAGGCAATGTAGTCATGGAAAGGGAGCTGGATAGTTTTATTAACAAGGAAAATTGAATTGAAAAAGACTAAAGATATGTATGCGACTCAAAAAGATAGGCGTGTGTGAAGCCATGAAGGATAATTCAATGGAAGATGGGCTTCAACACAGGGATGACCAATCTACTTTGAAGGAGAAATGGAGGAAGACATTCATGACGTAAATGGGTTTATGAAAAAGGTTTATGTGTAACAACAAACGTCATGATGTTTATGATGAGTATCAACTCCTTGAAGCAACCAAGAAAGCATGTATTTTTTCAATTTTTTTTGTGATTTATGAAAATCACTTCAGCAGCAAGAGGCGATCATCTGTACACCTAAAAAAAACTTAGGACAAATCTTGCATAAAAATTGTGAGAGATTTGAAAATATAACATGCAGAAAGAAGGACAAATGCGACAGAGTAAAAAAATGAAATGTGTTTTATACCTCTTGTCTTGATCATTGTGCGTGTGTTTGTTTCATCCTTGATTTCTTGCTTAGTGTAAAATAAAAAACAAACATGTTTCCATATTGGTTTCAGGAATTAAAAAAAAAAAGGTTCCATTTGCATTTTATTTGTCTTGGTTTTATTTTATAATTTATTTCTAATTTTTATTTTTAATCTTCATTATATATATATATATATATATATATATACAATAATGACAACAATGCCAAAATGTTGGGCTCTAAAGATGTCCTAAAATATAACCTCTATGCATCATCCAAAGGTAAGCGCTGGCACAGGCATTTTACTTGTCACCTATGTAGGTTCTTACCTTTCGTTTTCAATACCTGTCCTCCAGAGATGCAACCCCTGCAAAGGGACAACAATCATAACAAAAGGAACGACAATTGTTTCATTAAAATGAACAACAAAAGGAACAACAATCGTGACAAGGGAACGACAGTTGTTATATTGGGTTGAACTAATGTTGTATTAATTGAGTTGTAGTACTTGCCCAACTATCTAATTTTTCAACCCAAGGTTCGTAAACTGATGAAGCACACACAAAGTATATATAACATTGAAGTGAGACTAATCTAATCCAATGTTTAAGCTACAATTGAAATTGAATCGTTAATCTAACACATGACAGAAATAAAATCATTAATCTAACACATGACTGAAATTGAATCATTAATCTAACACACAACTTGGAATTGAATTAATCTAGTTGCGTAAATGAAATTAATCTAGGAATGGGAAATCAAATGAAGGAAACTAATCTAGAAATGGAGAACTACATGAAGGAAAAGAAAGTACAACATGCGAAGAGTTGAATGACACAACAACATATGTGAGATCTCATGAATGAAGCAATCTTATATTATAATAATCAAATCAATCTTTATAAAAGAATAATGAAAGCATGAAAACCAAAACCATGAATCAAATCTAAGAATCCCTTTCTCTTTCGATTCCTAATCACTACTTTGATTATAATTACATATTCTAACTGCATCCTAATTCCTCTTCTATTTCCATCCTCATGAAGAGAGATCACTCTCTTTTATACATGCGAGACTTGAAGATAATATAACCATCTCATTATTACAGATCCACTTTTCTCTCAACCTATTTCCCATTATTACAAAATATAATCCCTTCAAATCCTCACACATATCTCTCATATATTTTGGATAAGATATTCCAACCAAATCTCTATGATTTTCTCCTTGGAATGGGCTTGAATTATCTCCTCAAATCTTGAAATGGTGGAGGAAGTATTCGAGAAGTCCTTTTGAATTAATCCTTCTCATATTCCTACACCTTACAAAGCTCACACATATTTGAGATATATATGAAAACATGTTGGTTTTCTAACATTTAATCACAGATTCCTTTTAAATACTAAAATGAATAAAGTGGATAACAATAAGGTGAAACCCAAGTATATTTATGGAAATGATATCGTGAAAGGTTAATGGGGTGATGAAATGTGGAGAATGATGAAGGGAAAGATGGATGGAAATAGGACATTTCTGAGCCCCAACATGGTGGCACTCACCACCGTGCTCCATTCATGTGGCCATGATGCATTTGAGTGGCCCCAACTTTATCAACAAGATCCAGACTTCGCCACAACCTATCAGCTCTTGGGTATAGGCACAAATATGCACAAGGAATTGTTGAGCCTATTGTTCTTGAGGAGAGGCCCAAGTATAGGGGTCTTCGATATGAACAGAAAGATGGAGAAAATTCCAAAGTTGAGGAGACAAGGGAAACAGTTCCAAGAACAACTTTTGTTTCAAGTTCAATCCCTCAAGCATGCAAAGTATGTGTTCAAGATGAATGCAAATGTGTGAAACAAAAGAGTTGTGAAAACCATGAGGACAAGAACACTGTTGTTGGTCTTCAAAAGAGAGCTAGTAACTCTTCAAATTCACCTCCTCAAGAAGGCAATAAAGGTGCATGTTCAAGAACTTTTCTTGCAAGTTCAATCCCTCAAGCATGCAAAGTATGTGTTCAAGATGAATGCAAATGTGTGAAACAAATGAGTTGTGACATCCATGAGGACAAGAACATTGTTGTTGGTCTTCAAAAGAGAGCTAGTAACTCTTCAAATTCACCTCCTCAAGAAGGCGATCAAGGTGAATGTTCAAGGTATATTTTTGCCTATAATTCGGTTGCTTTTGATTATGTTAAGAATTGTAAATTTGCATGTAAAAATGGAAGAAAAAGTCCATATACATATTATGGTTTAGATAACCATCATGTTTCAAGATGTTGGAAAATATTGACCACATTTAGGAAACTTTCCAAGCAAAGGCAACTTGAAAAGAGGATGCAAAAGATTTGCACTCACTGCCAGAAGAGGGGTCATCTCATTGACCAATGTTGGACATTGCATCCAACCACTCATCCACAACACAAGAAGAAGATGGATAAAGAGACTGGCAAGAATGGAACAGGAGATTCCATCATCGATGTGGGCCAAGATGATTCACAAGAAGATGATTTTCAGCAGAAAAAGTCACCACTGAATTGGCTTGGTAAGAAATGGTTAGATTTCTTGAACAAGTAAGGCTTGCATTTCTTTGTTTGTAGATGCATTTTTCAGACTTATGTATGCATTTCTGTTGAAAATTTGACAAGTTGTAGCAACTTATCATAACTTGTATGATGCAAGTTTGCATGTGAATGCAATTCATTTGAAGGCATTCTTGTTGTTGCACAACTTCGTTAGGAGGATGTAAAATATGGGTATGATAATCACTTGTTGCAACCATTTATCTTTTTCATTTTCAGCTCTTAAGTACCCACATGTTTTTGGGTTTATGTACGTATGTTTGTACTTGAAGAAGAGTTGAAGAGCTATGCACATGCATGTGATTTTGTATGTGTGTAAACAGTGAACTTTGTGATAGTTCATTATGAGTGACTCATGAATGTAACATGGTTGTGTATCATGAATGTCGACTTTTGGGAAGGTTGATATGTTTCAAATGAGTCTCAACATGTGTCGATGTTGTATTGACGACTATATTGTGTCGATCGTGTTTTTCGACTTATGTTTAGTCGATGGTGTTTGTCGGCTTGTAATTCGATTTTGAGTACACCAAGATGTAGGAAAATGCCATGTGCTTTGATGAAGTACAAGATGCGACCGTTATTTCTTGAAGAGCAAAATATTTTGTTGGCATCATTTTCAGTCTTGTATAAAGTTTGTTTTCAAGATTGATGGTTTTCTTGGTTTGTGACAAGATGTCGCAGGAATGTGTTTTTGCAGCCATTGTAGAGTGGATTGTTTTGACGCCAAAGAGTTCACAAGGGACTTGATTCTTAGTGGGAAGGATGGAATTCTTCCAAACACAAAGAGAACAGTGGGTCAACAACAACCAAAGAATAGCGGTTGAGGGACATAGCCAGTTGCAGTGCAAGGCATGTCAAGGTACACAGGTGATTGCCAAAAAGACTTTTCAAGTAGAATCAGTTGATAGAACTTGGAAGCATAAGAGTATTGAAACTCAGGTAGATAATCATCATCTTTTATGGGTCCAAAATCCTTTCAGTGGGAAGTTGTGATTAGAATCTGGACCAGGGGTCAAATTTTAGCCCAAAACTCAAAGTGTTTGGAATCGCCTCAAAATGAACAGGTGTATAGCCTTCATCGACACGAACCCAAATCACTTCAAATGGGGTCAAACAAACATCGGATGAGTGATATATCACGTTCTATTCGATTTTCCAAACAAGCAAAAAAATGTTGACTATACAGTCCATACAGTCTATATAGGTGATGACGTGGCAAGACCATACCTCACACGTGGCAGTGATGATGTGTTAGATACTAACATGGCATGAGATAAGTTGGAAATAATTTATTTGACAGGACATGTGGGTGAATCATATTGAGATATGTGGAATGTTAATGACAAATTGGGGGGTGCGACGTGACCCAGACATGGGTTGCCACGTGGCACCATGATTTGGTTGCTTGTTTAAAAATATAGTGGAGTCTGTGCGGTTCAAACCTCAGACCTCCACCATAGTGCAAATTCTTAGCAAAGGCCGCCTTGCCAATGCACCGTGTTTTGTTTCTTAAAATATATATCATTTGATATATATTTAAATTTGCATGTTATATTGTTTGGGCACATCCGGGCTGGGGCTTAGCCCCATCCCCCGGTTTCTATGTACGCCATATGACCCGGAAACACAGAGGTTCGCGTGCGTGTATTTTCAAATGGTTACAACACCATGCGCCCAACACGTGTCGCGCTCACGTTCGATCATGCAAACAATGCCCTTTTATGCACTGGGAAGTGGCCATATGGCCCCCCATGCGCCCAACACCTCCGTCTTGGGGGGCCTTAGTTCCCTAACTATTTGACAAATTGGCGTGAATTGTGGAAACGAGGCGTGTGTTGGGTTTAGGTACGAGAAATGCCTAGAATCCAGGTTACTCACATAGGAGGTGCGAATTGGCGAACCAGAGACAACAAGCTTGAAGGAGGAAAATGGCAGGAGGCCTAACTTCTTCATCTTTTGGCCAAATGAGGTCCCGAAAAAGCCCATCTAGGGTTTTTTGGATGTTTGGATTCCATTGGCATAGTTTTCAAAGGCATTTGGAGACACATTTTGCAGGTTTTTCTACCTTGAAGTTTTAGGAGCTCTAGGGAGCTTAGGGCCACCATTGAAGGAGGCCATGCTCAGATGAGCCCAAGTCTATTTTATGTGAATGAATAGTCATTTTTGATGATTTTTATGCTATGAACACATTGGGATATGTTTCAGAGGCATTTGAGGACTTTTACAAGTTTTTTTGCCACAAGGAAGCTGAGGGAAGCTCAAGGACACATGTAGAAGAAGTCATGTTCGGATGAGCCATGGTCCATTTTTAGAGATCCAATAGTCATTTTGGGGGTTTTTATGTATTATGAACCCAATGGTACAGTCATTAAATCCATTAGAGTTGAGAAGCATCTTGTAAAATAATATTTGGCAAACTAATCCCAGAGAGCCTAGTCCATTGATGGAGGCTCAAGGAGATGTAGCCCAGTTGGGGGTGAACTCCTTTATCATCTTGTCTTTGTTGTGAGTTTGCTAGTTTATTTTTTGCAAGTTATATTTTTTGTTGTATTATTTAAAAAAAATATTTACCCTTTAAAGAACCTCACACATAAACACATAAAAGAGACATAAACTTGACACATAATTTCTCTTGCACAACTAAGACATTGAGAAAGGTCCTGAAGTTTTTATTAATGGAGTAGAGGGTGCTTGCATAGAAAAAAAAGTCAGCCCCCTATTTTCAGATCACCTATGAGAGATTTTAGCACCCTTTCCAAACTTGATCGAACTCTTATGCAGTTTCACTCGCAAGAAGACTCAATCGCCAACTCTATAACTACAGTTGACACGATGCGCATCGACATAACTCTTATGATGATATTGTGCTTATTCGATCCTTTGTCTTATTGTTTTCATTTGATCTTCCATTTCTTGGATCTCTTTTGGTCCCACGAGGACCCTATCCTCAATCTGATCCCAACTCAAAGGCGTCTGACACGGTCTGCCATAAAGAAACTCAAAAGGCCCCATCTTAATGGTGCTTTGATAACTGTTGTTATATGCAAATTCTACCAGTGGAAAGAATTCTTCCCAATGCTTCTATTGGTCCATCACAACATATGTAACATATCCTCCAATATTTGTTTTGTTCGTTTAGTCTACCCGTCTGTCTCCGGGTGATACATAGTACTAAAGTTAAGTTGGGTTCCCAAGGCCTCTTGGAAACTAGTCCAAAATTTTCCTGTAAACATCAATCCTCTATCAGATATAATCCTCTTAGGCATGCCATGCATCCTCACAATCTCACTAATGAAAATTCTAGCTATGTCAGGTGCTTGATACATTGTACGCACATGAATAAAATGAGCACTCTTCATTAGAGTGTCGAATACCATAAAAATCCATTTGTGTCTCCTTGTCGTTAGTGGAAATCTAACAATGAAATCCATCGAAATGACCTCCCATTTCGATTCCAGAATAGTGTGTGGCTATAGTAATTCTACTGGATGTCTATGTTCAGCTTTCACCTGCTTACATTCTAGACATCTTGCCACATAGTTGACTATGTCTGCCTTCATTCCTTTCCATAAGAATAAGGGTTTAAGGTTTTCCCTCATCTTCGTGACTCTAGAATGAGCTATGTACACTGATATATGAACCTCATTTAGGATAAAAATCCTCAAATTTTCATTTGGTGGTACATAAATTCAAATTTTAAATATCAATAATCTGTCGTTATCCACAATAAATCCCTCAAATTTTGGTACCATCATTGTGTTTTGTCCGATAAAATCCTTAACCTCTTTGTACCAGTCATCATCGTGCTGTAAAGTTAGAATATTTTCACGTAGGTTCGTCTGAAGAGGAATCACTGAAAATAAGTGTGGTCTCCAACTCAATGCAATAGCCTTTCTATTCATTGTTCCTTTTATGTAAGTAATCTCGAAATCATACTCGCTAAGAAATTTCGACCAACGTCTTTGTTGTACGTTCAAGTCGATTTTTTATAAACCACAGTGGTTCATTTTTAGTTTGAATTTTCTTCCAATAAGGTAGTGTTTCCATACTCACAAGGCATAAACAATGGATAACAACTCCAAATTGTGCATCACATAGTTCTCCTCATGCCTTCTCAATTTTATAGAGATGTAAGCGATCACTCGACCGTATTGAATAAAGACTCCACGTAAGCCTTCCCTGGATGCATCAATGCATACCAAGAAATCCTCATCGATGTCAGGGACCTTTAGTATCGGTGTTGTTGTCAACAACTCCTTGATCCTCCAAAATGCTTCTGCACATTTCTCGGTCCAAACAAAATTCTTGTTATTCTTCTACAATTCTGTAATCAGATTTTCTATCTTTGAAAAACCCTCAATGAACCATCAATAGTATTCTGTTAAACCCATGAAGGTATGCACTTCTGGGACATTCGTCAGTGCATACCATTCCATAATAGCCTCGATCTTTGTTGGATCCACAATGATACCTTCGCCAAATATGACATTCCTATTGGGCCCCAACAACTCCCCCTAAATGTTTACAAAATTTAAAGGGTCCCCATTAGAATCTTGATATTATAATGAGCTACAAAATCAACCTTTTCAAATAGTTCCATACCTTGGTTTGCTTTGAGACAAACCTAAGACATTCACTATAGTATGAGACATTCATTACAAGAGTATATGTCAAAATCTAGAAATGAGCATAGAAATATTAATTTAAACAAAAACGTTAATTTTTATCAATTGTTCACTTTCGTTTAAATTATAATTATGTGTTCTTTCTTTTGCTCATTAACAAGTTTGACTATTTTGAATAATGAGTTTAATACTTCACCAAATAATATCTTGGTTGGTTTCTCATTTTCATATAATCATTTGGTAATATTAATTAATTAATTTATTTTTTTTTCATTTTGCATCTCATTTCAAAATAAAAATAATAATAAAGAAAATAATTATCTATCTTTTGTTTGATTTTGTAAAAAACCAAAATTAATATTTTTCTCTTCTCCATTAACTTGAAGTTTCTAGAATTTTAAGATCATATTTGAAAGGAAATTATAAACAAAGTTTGTTTAAAACTTATAGTTAGTTTAAATTCATTTTTTATTTTATTGTTCTAGATTTTGTTTTATTCACAATTTTTAGGTTATTAATTTAGGTTTCTTTTTGTTTCACAGGTTTCTACTATCAGTTATTTTGTATGGATCTGATCATGGATTGCTTTTATTACCTAAATACGTTCAAGAGGATTGATCCAAAAATAATATTGGATTGCTGCAAATAAATTTATGAGCAACAACAGATAAAATTTGGAAATGCGTCAAAAACAGAGACACGATTTTGCAGGACTGATTGTAGCCAAACCGCAAAGAATTTGAAGAAACGGTTGAAAACCCATCTCCCAAATGGACCCATTTAACTTTTGCAAAGAAAATTTCCCAAACAAATGCACAAATTGAGAGATATTTGTGTCTCTTTACGAGGAAAATTCCAGGTGGCGAAAATTATTAGTGATGCCCAGGTTGTTCATTCATTGTATAAATATATGAGAAAGTTCAGAGCCAAAGGGATCCATGAAATTGAGAGGAGAATTTTTATCCTTTCTCTTTTGTATATTATTTATTTTATAAACTTTTCTTCTTTTCAAATGGAGTAACAGATGGTTGGAATCTTTGGGAGAAAGAATGAGTATTTTCAAAGAAGAATATGGAATTCCAGGTTGCTTAATGGATTTTGTCCTATGAGTAAAATGGTTTTATTTTCATTATAATATCTTTATATTCTTTGAATAATTTATTATCCATTGATTTAAATTAGCTTTAGTTTTTTTTATCAATACATAGTTAATTGCTATCATTTATATATTAATTTTTTCAATCTTTAAGAATCTATTATCCCAAAAGTTCTTCCTAGACCATATGATGAACATATTTTGTTGAAACTATATGAGAAAACAATTTACTCTTTGAATTTTGTGCTTTTGTAAATTGTGCAATGTTAATATTGTTTCTCATATAATTTTTGAATATGAAATTTTATTTGTATTGAATTGACTTTAGACTATTCTACATATAATTTTTTATATCATGTTTTTCTTTATGTTGTTCATTATCTTTTGGTTAAGTTTATATCTGTGACTAATCATATATTAAAGTATTTTGAGTTTACTTTTGATGTTAGATAGCTGGTAACACCATTCCTAAGAATTGTAATTTTTTTCATTTTCAGTTATTGGACATTTCAAGGTCACAAGATATATAATTATTTGTCTTTCTGTCATTATAAACTCGCTCCAGAATATGAAACACTTCCTTGAATTTCTTCAGGAAGTATTATTCTTTCTTTTGTCATAGGTTTACACTTGACACATGTTAAGAGGAGCTCATACAAATACAAAGAGATGAATTTAGCTTTGTATTGTTGATCAGTGAGAGGTTAGTAAGTGCATTGCTTTCTTTTATTCACATTTGTGTATATATGAATGAGACAATGATTGCATTAATTAGATTTGATTGTTTTTGTGTGATTGTTTCAATTGTATTTATTTAAGTATTTATTAATTTAAAATATTTAAACATTAAAAAAAAAAAAGATTTATGTTCTTACTTTATCTTATTTTGAAACATTATTATAAACATTCATTTTCGCAAGATTTCAAGTAAACCTTGTAAATTGTATATAGATTGTTTATAATCATTTGTATATCCATGTTTCTTTTTAATAAACATTAGTAAGTAATATATCATGTTAGAATCATAGATTTTAGATTAGTTTCATTTCTTTTATTATTTTTAGGACTTTAGTTGGCCAATAGAGCCATTAAACCCTTCGGGTCATTTCATTCCAAATGGCTTGGGTTATTTAGACAACCCTAGTCTAGATTTGACCTTCCAGTTGACGGTGTGTCACTTACGCCCATCCAAAATTCCCTAAGTAGTGAATCTTCGATTGATAAAACAAGCATTTAGACAGTTTCCCAAAAAAATTATTCTCTTGTAGACACTGTAGTACCAAGCACAAGTGTTCTTCATGCTCCTCCATCGTCTGAGAATATATCAAAATATCGTCAATGAATACTTGGATGAACTTATCCAAGTATTCACGAAACACCCCGTTCATTAAGCTCATAAATACCCCTGGGGAATTCGTTAGTCCAAACCATAAAAAAAGTAAACTTGTAATGTCCAAACCTTATCTTGAAGGTGGTCTTAGGGATGCCATCCTCCTTGATCCGTAACTGGTGATACACTGATCTCAAGTTGATCTTCCAAAACACCATTGTGCCTTTCATATGATCATATAGATCATCAATCCTTGGAAACAGATATTGATTCTTGATCGTTGCCTTGTCCAATTGACCGTAGAAAATGCAGAGTCTCCACGACCCATCCTTCTTCTTTATGAAAATAACAGGCACACCCCACGGTGACACACTTGGACGTATAAGTTCTAGGTCCAACAACTCCTTCAGTTGCATTTTCAACTCTTGTAACTAAGGGGTTGACATCCGATAAGGCATTCTCGCTATCGGTTTAGTTCCTGGATTTAGGTCGATAGTAAATGCCAATTCCCTCTCTGACATCATCCTAGGTAACTCCTCGAGGAAGATTTCTGCAAAATCTCACACCACTAAAAGGTTTTCTAGACCTTCCGCTATGACCTTCTCGTTTAACTCAATGATCGAATATATCTTACATCCCTTGTGCATGCTCTTCCATAGTTGCAAGGAAGAGATGAATCTCAAGAAAACTCCTTGGTTTCCACCTACAATCACACGTCTCTGTACCTCATCATTGACCAAGCTCAACCGTTTCGTCTTACAGTTGAGTATTTCCTCATGCGATTGCAACCAGTCCATACCGATCACGACATCATAAGATCCTAATATTGTGACGTACAGGTTGGCCCTCGTGAAAAACTCTCCCAAGTTAAGGATACATCCCGTAACCTTCCCTCCAACCTTCTGTTTGGCTCCTGAAGACATTTCTACAAAGCTAAACTTGTCTTGTTCAACTTCCTTTACCTTAATTATTTTTAGTGTTTCACCAGAAATAAAACTCTCTGTAGGACCTGGATCTATCAAAATACTAAGGGTTTGGTCTGCGATAGTACTTGACGTCTCGAGCACAGTCGACTGGTGCTCTTCCTGGAGGTTATTCACCGCTGCATGAATCTGATGTGTCTTTCCCAATTCTCCCATGGTAGTGGGTCTGACTGATCCAGATGCTCTAGTCCTCTCCACTGGGCAGTCACACTGGTAATGTGTCTCTCCACATATTCAACACCCTTTCTTCGGTCCAGTACTCATGGTACCTAAATTAGAAGTTGTTGACCCACCGGCCTAGATCCCTAGTATGTTCTGTTGAACATGCCTAAATTGTAGCAGCTGCGGTCAACGTTGTTTCTAGAGTTGTGGTCCTCTGTAAGGAATCTGTTGCTGAGGCATCAGTGGCCATGGTGTAGTGTATGTGGATCCTCTCCGAGTTCCTCAAAATCTTGGTTAATGTCTAGTTGGTGTCTGATGCTGCAACGCACTAAATGACACTTGTCCCACTGGCCTCACTGGATTCCTACTCTGACCCGCGCTGATAAGCTCATCCTCTGCTATGAGGGAATTCTAGACAACATCATGAAAGGTTTGAGGCATCAAAATCTTCACCTTTGCACGAATGCTGACGTTAAGGCCAAACATTAATTTGTTGACCGTAAGTTTCTTGGTATTTAGGTGTGGAGCATAATGAAGCAACTCCATGAAATGAGCCACATACTCGAGCACCATATGGTTGCCCTATCGTAAGGAGTTGAACTTATTGAGCTAAATCTCAATGAATTCCTCATATAGATACCTCTTCCAAAACCATTCCTCGATCAGTTCCCATGACACGTCTTTGACTGCCATGTTCAATTGCAGAAGGAGTGTCTTCCACCATAGAAGAGTGCTCCCCTTCAGTTGAAAGACTGCCATAAGGACCTTCATGTTGGAGGTATAGTTGTGAAGTGAAAATCACATTTCCATATTCTCCAACCATACCTCAATGGCTGCGTCAGCCGGGGCACCAAAGAACTCAAGAATTTGACCTTATCAAATTCGCGGTGAATGCTACTAGTAACGATCAGAGTGCATGGCGGAACCTCAGGAGGTATCAATGCCCTGGTATCATCTCTATCCAAACGGTTGATCAGTTCCTTAGACATCCTCTGAAAGGACCTCATCAGCCCAACCACATCACCCACAACTATTTGTTCCTTCCCAACAACCTGTTGGTCTCCCTGGGGGTTAGACCCCTCGGGCGTGCATACTAATGGGGGTGTCGTGCATCCTCTCCTAGCACCCTATTGTCTACCTCCACGACGTCCTCTAACCATGATTACCTGAATGAATACAAATTAATTTAATTAGCGACATTTTATAAAAAATTATCTAATCAATGGAAGTCGTAGTGATCCCAAGTCACGGGTTGAACCGACTCTAATAGCATATGTAACAAACCCAGTTGTTATGAAAACAAGCCTCACATAACAAGTACAATTGTTTTTGCTTACATGTAGGAAGTAATAACGATAATACATTCAACAATGTGGCATGACGATGAACACAATGCATGAAAGTAACGTAATAATAAACATAATGACCTAACATACTAGCACATCATGCAGTTGGATGAAACATACGAAAATCACTCAGACAAAAATAAAACCGACTACTCGCTCGTCCTACCCTGCAAGGTTAGGACCTCCAGGACACATAAAAAATGCTCAAGCCCAGGTACCCGTCGATTTTGACCATTTAAGGTCTCAAGGCTGGAGACTGTTCTAAGGAACAAGGAGGTGTCTACATCCCACCCGACACAAGAAGACCAATCCTACTAAGCTAAGGAAAATCATCAATCAACCCAATGCAACAAGAATTAATGATACAAGTAACTAGCACCTTCACAGCGAGCAAGAAGCCCATCACATTAAAATGTTACAGAACCAAGTACAAACATCAATTAAGATAACAGAACACCCTCAACGGGAAGCGCATGACCCAAGCCAGGCATCATATGCGCTTATTGATCACCATGCACAATATTCCTATTTCAAGGAATCATGTCACCACATTGCGAACAAGTGTGCGAAGAGCCCATGCACTACAAGAACACTTCTAACCTTCAACCAAACATAAAATCCAACCTTTCTGAAATCCAACTTGCACTGACATGCATTAAATGAAACCAGCATTAGAGCATGGAAATCCATATAACTAATGGGCGCAATGTGACTACAAATAAGACAGGGTTAAAAATTTACAACATACTAGATGTGCTTCATTACTATCTTACCATCATAAAACTATTCTAGCACATTGTATCATACTTCAACTAAATAAACCCATAACAATACACCCCTATTTTAACAATAACCCATGCTTCCTTGCCTTCTTGTATCCAAAATAACCTCTTAACATTATAAAGAATAAAGAAACTATAATTAATAATTACAATTTCTCAAAAAGGTTCCAATGCTAACATTAATGAATTCAACATGTAAAAACATTTAATCTAACCAATGCCACAATCATGATTAAACTAAGGCCATAATCAAAAGGGGAGTATTTAACTGTTGTAAAAAGGGAAGCGTTCAAGCTATCATGAGATAATTATCATACCCATCGTTTAACCACTAAACTAATAAACTATTAAGCCATTAATCAATTTAACTATTAAACCATTTAATCATTATACTGCACAAAATAAATTAAACTATTACATGAGATGATTGTTATAATCAAATTAAATTCATAAAGAATGGACACATCACAATTGAAACTGGAACCATATAGAACTATTAATTATTAACTGTTACTACCATATAGAACTATTAATTATTAACTGTTACTACGAATGAAACACTATGTAACTTATTAAATTCATAATTGAAAAATGAGTAAGATTGTTTTTTTATTCACATCTGTAATCATGCATCCTTGATCAAGGAAATACCTGATATATAAATCGGCCACGCCACCATTTACTCAGAAATAGGAGCATCCTACAACATGGAAATCTCCACCGTCATTGAATAATGTTTTCTTCCTGACATCTCTGCCTTGAGAATCATTGCCAACCTCCTATCAAGCAACGTCGATACCAACTCGTTCCACTCGAGAAGGCAACCACCAAAACTTGCAACACCACGCATTGTTGTACCGAACATCCTGTTGTTAATGCGTTTGGCTAGAATTTGGAGTGGCAAAAGGTATAAAGGAATCAATTAAAGGCAGTTCTAAATAAACAACCAAGACTCTGTAGGGTAACTACGTTCTGCCTATCTTGGGACACAGTGATTTCATAGTTCAATGTTGAGGGAACCACTGAGTCAAGTGAAGGTCCTGATCCAACCAACTTGACCGGTTCAAGCAAATGCGCATCCCTGAGGACGTGGTAGATCCTTGGTCTCGAGCTCGTTTTCAGGTTTTTAAGGAAGGGCAGGCCCGAGGCCCACGCTCTACCAGTCAATCAAGGTTCAATCTCCCATGCAAACTAATTTATTAACACACGACAGAGCTCTACATCCAAGTCTAGCGCCATGGCCAAGGGAAGATCCCATCCGCAGCGTGTCTCTTTGTAAGCGCTCAGAAAAAATTAAAGGAGACCAGGGTAGTGAAGAAGGAGGGGGAAGGGGTCTACAGGAAAAACAAGTTGGGTGCAAGAAAGCCCAGAGAAAGAAATAAAAACCACCAGTGTACACTATGTGAGGGAGCTGCGTTCAGGAAAACGCCTATTCTTTTCTCTCTACTAAAGGGGTGGTCTACTTATCATTTCCCCAGATTGTTCGATGGCTTGGTTGAGGTTACCCTTCCCGCTAGACAGTTCTGTCAACCTTTACAGTCAAGGCCAACTTTAACTTATTACACAGCTGGAAAATGATTTCTCGACAAATAGAGTTGGTAAAAGGGGGTGTGCGTACTTACACGATGGAACCTTCGAGCACACTTCAGCGAAGTTCATAAAACCTCAGCAATGAAGCGCTGGAAAACATAATCAGTAATAAGTTAAATTCAACAGGGTTTCCAATTAATTTGGGACGACCATAAACCAACTAAAATACAACTAGCTATGGAGCACAGAGGCAAAAGGATCTAGTTAACTAAATCAAAAAATATAAACAATCTTCAAAGGTTCCATGTTAGGCCATCTCGTTATCACTCGGTCTGATTTAGTTTGAGTTGGGTTGTATAAAACCTGGTGAAGAGTGGAGGTTGGGGGTTAATGCCTAGCGATGGGTTCATCAACAGTTTCAAATATAAGGGATATAAAATAAACGGAAGGATAAATAATCCATGCATAACAAATAAAAGTATAGAGGAGGGTGATCAGGATGGAAATGGAAGGATCTCTCGAGAGGCAGCGAGAGAAATCAAGCAATCAACCAGAATACTTCTTACTAACTAAACAATTTTTTTTTCTTACAAAAAAGTGCTGGACTATACACTACAATATACATCAATATTAATGTTCATATATATAAATTTGACTAAAATACAATGCAAATTTACACTTGTGTACCGAATCTGAAAGAGAAGAACCCAAAGTAATTGTCTCGTGCTTATGCTCTGTCCAACTCCCTTTTTTCAATACTTCACCGATACCTTCCACCCAACGCTAGGAGTACTCTTCTCTCTGTTGATCCCCCTTGAGCCGTAAAGGGGACACACACACAATACCAGAAAATGCTAGCTCCTAGCCCGCCTCGCAAGGTCGAGCTACTACTTGTTACCAGAGTTGGGTATCCCAACAACCACAAGAGAAAATTTATTCAAGATAAAATTATGGCATCGTAACCTTACCAAAACCAGACGTGATCCAAACTCCTTCTGTTCCATCCTTTTTATAGAGTTTTATTAGTCATTAGTTTCCCAAACCCTGATTATATTCTTTTTATTAAATTTAATTAGGACAAACCTCCCCTGTACACATGTCACCCGATCCCTTATTTGCACCTCGAAATCAATTTATTAATTAATTAAATTTTCCTATTTCTCTCACCTAGCTAAAAGTGTTCCTAAAAATGCTCCTCGGTGTCCCTTCATTCCCTTACATTTCTTAAATGACTTACGCCTTACTTAAATCCTAAATGAGTTCATAAATAGAAAGTTCCAAGGCTAGATTCCTTACTAAGTTAGACATTCCCCTTTTTCTTTAAGTTTCCCCTTTTATTTAAGTTTCTTTTTTTCTTTAAGTTTCCCCTTTTCTTTAAGTTTTCCCCTTTCTAACTAAGTTCAGAAGTAACAAGTTTAGACAAACAATCATTTACCCCCTTTTAATAAATAAACCTTCATTAAAAATTTTACTTTAATTAATAAATCTTGAATTTTCTTTACCCCCTTCTTGTTATATGTCTAATTAGTTTTTTTTTTTGTTCAGAGGTTCTACTTAGACCTAGGTTTTAAATTCACTAGTCTTGGCAATAGTTCTTAAGGTAAAATGTGTTATTAAATTTTACTCATCACATCATTCATTTTAAGGCCGATCAGGTCCTAATAGGCATAGTTTTCTAGGCACTAGGTTTATTAACTTACCATAGTTAAAATCACGACATGTCCTTCAAGATGCACTACGTACTCCAAGGGTTCCACTCGCCTCTTTCCATTTTATTCATGTGACGTGCCTTTTAAGATGAACTACGTGCTCCAAGGGTGCTACTTGCCTCTTGACTGAATTTGGTAGACGCAAAACCCCTAGAGTCAATACTTCATCAGGTGATCTTGTGGGAGACTAAGGGCCTCTAACGAATAAGGACCCTACTTTATTGCACACCGCTTATAATCATCCTGAGAGACTATCAAAATCTTCCCTCATGACATCCTGGGTCTTCTCGAACTAGGTAATCGTTAACCTACAGTTCGAGCCACAAAGGGAGTGCTAATAGGATGTGGCAGGGTTGCTTCCACACCTCTCCCTCAATGTCTCTGGTTGTGGTGCATGACCCCTTTACTCCAAATGTGAGTCTGGTCGACAAGCTATTATTAGCCTGCATCCATCAACAAAACATGTCAGCGATAAAAATCAACATCGAAATATTAATCGTATGTACATATGTCACATCAACAACATTCAAACCCTAACAGTCCACTCCCTGACTTGATCAAAAGTCCGAGGAGTTTCATCGATGCCTCAACATCCTCTAACGTCCAGAGTCCTGCACACTCAGGAGAACCCAGTCAATAGCACTTGTCGATGTAAATACAAAAAAAATAACATATCATGAAATCCACGATTTATCTTAATCATAATAAAAAAAACCAATAGTATAATGACCCAAAACACTTTCACGTAAGTGTCCTCAAAGAATAAGTCTGCTCAGTGCATGCAAGAGAGGGATGGTACAACTTCAATTCTGAACCATAAATCCTTAGCATTGTATCATATTTTGAAATATAATAGTCACAGAACCACACTTGATGACTAATATGTAAATGATGATTTCATTCAAGAGGAAGCATAGGAGGGTCTTCCATGACGAAAAAAATGTATACCACTGACATAAAATCATCCACAATATTTTAAAATCCATTTAAAAAAAAATTATAGTTTAAAATCTAAGTCCATTTAAAGACTAGAAGTGGCCTTCTTTTTTTGTCCTTCTTTTCTAAGATCAAGTGCTGAATGAAAGCTGATTTATAATTAGTAAGAATATAACATAATTATGATTGACACCTAAAACTTTCCATGTTTTCAAATTGAATCAATTTCTCATGAACAATATCAGATAAAAAACCAACGTAATTGAACCTAATAGAATGTGTTAACTTATAAATGAACCCTAGTATTTTTTCATCCAAAATACTATAATTTTCATATCCTAACAATATGCACACCATTGAGATTGTATATTTGACTAATCCTTTGAATAAGGAAGTATCTAATGGATACTTTAGGTTTGGTATATCTTTTTTTTCTAATAATAACCATGTAAGAAATGATTTCTTCTATTCTATTGGTAGTGAATTAAATAAGTTTTCCATTTCTTCTTCATCAATTTTATCCTTACCTACTAGTAATGATAACATCTCATACAAATTTACCCTATAAATAGAAAAGATTTCATGCTATTCCCTTTTGTCTTTTACAACTCGACTTCAAGAATCATAACACTTAGTACACATCTTAACAAGTTCTAGGAAACATAAAGTACATGGAACAATAACATGTGCAAGATCAGATTCCCATTTTTGGATATTTCCCTGAAAGGATAATAGGGAATAACTACAAAGTTCCTTGGAGGTTTTATAAGACAAACAATTTTCAACTACATAGCTATATTTGTCAATAAATGTTTGAATGAAGGATTTTCTGAATTGGGTTGATGAACATATTTCAATCATTTTATGGGTGCCATGTTTTAACTCCCTATCTCGATTTAACCCTCTTTTTCTATTTCAATTTTCTTTAGGAGAGAAATAAGTATGACTCAAAATACCTTTAGGATTCAAGAATCTTTCAATTGCACTGCTTGTACTATGCAATGCTCTTTTTTGTTAATAACATTTTCATTACTAGGTTATTTTCCCTCGAAGAGAAGTTGATGATTATTACAAAATTAACAACTATGTGTTTATAGTAAAGAATATAATTAAATCATGATTTGGAAATCCATATGTCAAAATACAATTCGATCAGATTTTGACATGTACTGATGTAATTAAATTTTTTAACTACCAAAATTTAGTGGTGGGAAGTGATGTGATATCAAACCACTAGTTGTATCAAGATATTAATAAGTAGTTATTTGGGATGTATGTTTTCCCCTGACAACAATCATATGAAAATACACACTTCAAGTGGTTTTTTGGCATCGAGAGTTTTAACTCCATTTATCATCATCCAACTTTAATTCTCGAGATCTATCACATCCATTGATTACATTTCATATCAACCATTAGATGTAGATGTTATGCACAAGGAATAGGGGACCAAGACATCCCTCAAAAAAAATTTTATAAGAGAAAATGAAAAAATTGTACACCATTGGTGGGTCACACACATAATAGAAAACCATATTCTTTCACAAGATACTCATTTCACAAAAATAATTTTAAACTCTTGTTTGTTATCTATTGTGCATAAAAATATGGCAAAGAGATGTAGTATACATGGTATCAAACCTAAACTAAGGAGTGAATAACAGGGTAAAATTGAATTGAATGGAACTAAAGAATTGTTGGCTTTAATAACCAACAAAAAATACATACAAACACATAAATAAGAAAGGGACAATGGGGGTTTATATTGAGAAACCCCTGAAAGGGGAAAATATTATTAATTAAATCATTCTCGTGTATCCTCGTATTGTACAATTGGGTCCTTTATATAATGATAGATGAGCATAAAAACTACTTCATAATTAGATGATTAGTCCAAACCATATGTATAACTTTCTCCAATAATATCTCCCTAAATCTCTCAACTCAATCCATGAGATCCTCATACCTAATTTCTCTCCCTATCCTCATCTTTCACTCATGCATAGACTTTTATTTATGGTCTACATCATTACAATTATGCACTCATATACATTATAAATTATTCATATATCACAAGTATTAAATATTCCTTCATACTCCCCCTTAATGAATACGTGTGATCTCTTCAACTAATATTTGAATCGGTCCAATATTCATCATCTTATTATTCTTTGTCTTCATCTTCTGTCTTTGGTATTCTTCATTTGTAGCTTCAACATGATTCTTGTACATGCATAGTATAAAAATCATATTTGTTTAATTCCATATAAAAAGTTACCATCCGCCAGAATACATGGGTCGCTAACTATTGTGTCTGCCTATTTTATAGGAAATTATTTCCTATACATGGTTCACCAAACATTCTTGAATCACAAATATCATACATGTACATGTAACTCCCCCTTCATCATCATCAATCATCATCTTAGGTATGATTTGGCTTACTCATACATCATGGGTTTTGGTGGATTACCCTCAACCATTACAACAAGTGATTATTGGCTTATCATGAACCCTCCTATGTCATGAAAAGTGGTTTATGCTTACCACAAACAACACATTACATCAAGTGGTTTCTAGATAACCACAAATCTTCAACACACAAATTATTGGGGTACACTCGCCTCTTCGCGACTTACATCAACATTGACTTAGGTACATACAATATGCCTATTCATGGCTTACATCATCATTTTACTCACGTACAACATTCCTCTACATGTTTTCATTTCAGTTCAATCTATCCCTTATACAAAAATAGGACCGATATAATATTTTCTTCCATCATTAAAAACAACATTATAAAAGAAGATCTTCAAAATTCTTAGGGATGTGATTCTATATGCATCTCAAATGATTGAACACACAATGCTACTTATTTACCATAATTTCCTTCCTTCTTTGTTCTTTGTCTTCTTCAACCCTTTTTTGTTGTTTTCCACTGATTCATTCTCTAGGATTCTTATTTGTAGGTTCACGAGTACATATTTCTTCTTTTTTCATCTTGTTTTTTTCATGTCGCTTGTACTTTTCTCTATCATCTTTCTTTGTCATGAACTCTCCATATTCTTCTCTTTTCATCAATATTATTCTTTCATCTTGCTTTCGTTGCATCATCTCTATCAAAGTATTATTATTGTTTCCTCTACACTTTTAATCTCCTGTAATTACAAGATTAAAAAAAATAATATATGTTTCCTATTGGAGTGGTGTCCCATCCAACAAGACACCTACGACACTAGATTAGAAAAATTAATTTATGCACAAATGTCATGATTTGACATGACATGAATTTTATTTTACCTTCTCTTTAATTGAATCCATATTCTCAACTAGTATTCAACTCTCATTTAATGACTTGTCATAATTTGTTAGGGTTTCAGGTAACACCGATCATGCACCCTACTTAATTTTAATGAAATACAAAAAATACATTTGAAATAATTTGTCATGACTATAACTTCAATTCTTTACTTTTGACCCAATACAATAATAACTTCAAATTTGATTCCCGACATAAAAAATAAACTCTGCTTCTCTACTTCCACAAACAACTTGATTACAAAATTCCATTACAAGCATTTTAAATTTGTGGGAATCAAATATTTTCACTTTCTCCATTTTTCAACAAAACTTGTGCACCAAAATTACCTTCATTTCCAATTCAACTCAGAGTTGTATAATTCTATACCTTATGTGACACATAAGGTATGTTTCGACAATATCGTGGACTACAATTTTTAAAAACAAAAAATCAAGTCTACGATTTTTTGGCTCCTTCACGATCTGGTGGAATTTTCCTCAAATAATGATTCCACCACAACAAGCTATTCCATTGTAATATGGTCCCTTTTAAATCCACATAATCCCTTTGGAACCTCTTGTTATGTTACCATTACCGTACACTCAACAAAATGTTCTCTAATACCACGTTGTATCATTTTTAGCCCCAAGTTGGGCCATGCCACACAAATGTTGTTCAAATCTGATACCATTAAATTAAATTAAATTCTTCTTCCCATGCACATAATTATAAAAAACAAAACAAATACACACATGCATAATAATATAGGAAAGGCCCATAATATAAATACATAATTATACACACAATAATTAAATAAAATACACAGAAGACACTTATCTTTTGTAAATAATCATTGCATGCATGTAGACCTCGTACATTCCTCCTAGCCTTAGACTATGTTTCTCATAAACACTTAGCAACAGGTCACACCTGATCTGGAGCTAAGACTCCACCAGGAAAAGGGAATACTAATCCAAGATAAGTTCTTTCAACAACCCAAATACTCAAATTAAGGTGTCGACTCTAGAAAACAACCTACAATCTCTCATTCCTCACATGTCAGTCTTGTTGAAGGGTCCTAAATCCATTTAACTCAACAAAATAAACCAAACCCACCACTGAGGCCCAATTATACTCTCTGGCATTTAATAGTGGAATGGTTCTCCAGATCTTGTGATCCAGCCAAATAATCGATGGGTTTACGTTTTCAAGTGAAAGTTTCTCCTTCAGTTCAGACGTTCTCTTTTTGTATTTTCTTTTATAGGTGGGACCAATAACAAGATAAGAGTCGATATGAACCAACTGGATAACCAGGTGGGAAAAATTAACTACTGGAGAAGTTTGATCTTGGGATAACCCTTTCTCTCTAGAATGAAGACAAAGATTCTCTACCACAGGCCTAGTAATAATACATTAACCTGTTGGTGTTCAAATTATTGACTGAGACACAATTCATCAGAAGAAAATATGCATGCGATAAACTATGGAAAAAAAAATAGTTTCCTTAACTCTAATCATCAATCACATATTAACAAAACGATTTATTTTCATAATTAAAGATAAGAACTATAAAACATTGAATTAGATAACTTATCAACAGATTTAGAATCTCTTACTCGTTACAACATACATTCATGAGATGAAATCAGAAATAATTATTCTCCACATCCAATCATACACGCTTTTGATGAAAACACAAACTTGTCTTTGGTCCTAAACAAGATTTCTCAATTAAGGTAGCTCTGAAATAGTTCTTTACAAATCCAAAAATCAGGATCTTTGCAACAACCATCGACCTTTGACTAATAGGTCGATATTCCTATTTATAACATACTATTAACTAAAAATAACTATTAAAGTGAAGCTAAGTAAAAAACAATTTGCCACATGGTGCTTCCTTCTATCAATCTTCAAAGAGTCATCAAATGATCTCATTTGAGTGGATGACTCTTATTGTTCCATTGGGGCTGAGAGAATCTCTCTTATCTCTATTGCCTCTACCCGATACTTGAATATTCCGACACTTAACTGCTGAAACATGGCTCGATATTTGATTGGGTGTTCCATGAACTATTGCACCTGTCCTGGCACCATGTATGCCACCTTTTCTATTTCCTCAACCCATGATGAGTCTTGTTTGGCATGCGATTTGACTATGTTGCGCAAGTCAACAAAGTCATCGGGTGTGCCGAATTTGGGCAGGCCGATATCTCTCATTACCTGGTTGATATTGGTCTAGATTTTCTCACACTTGGCCCACTTTTCTTGGATTGACCGATGACGTTCCTGAGCCATTTTAATCCAATATTCAGTTGATTTCCTTATGTGGTCGATGTTGATTTCCCTTAGCATGCATATGTCGTTCTCTTTGGTGTCTTGACCTTTTTGCATCGTGTTTATATAGTCAATCCTTTCCACAGATTGGTGTTCTTTCTCATACCACCTCTCCATGTAATTTCATGTCGTCAGTTCCATGAGGGTGTCTTCTTGAATCTCAGATATCCTCAGAGTGAATAGGTTTCGTTCGTTCATAAATTTTCTATAGGCCTCCTTAAATTCCTTCCTTAGGAACATCGCGGCCTGTGTGGTGTCCTGGTAATATTTCGCCAAGTGGCACAAATGTTCCAGTTATTTCAAAGCAGTAGCCAACTCCACTTCATACTTGTTCTCTATGTCCAAGGTGGCATCTATGATTTCCATCCCTACACCAATAAGTTAGGATGTCTTGGCATGCTTTGTGTTGATCAGTTTTTTCTCCATGGTGATGAGGATGGAGCGATCTAGAGTGATCCTCCTCTTCTTTGTGGTTCTCTGTATGATAGATTTCCTTTTCCAGTCATAAATGATGGAATGTATGTCAGCTACTTCATCATCAGGTTCAGGGATTTGTTGATCTCCCCAGGTGAGCATATTTCCCAGGCTCCTGATGGTATATATTTGTTCAAGACTGGGTTCTTGAACTTCCTCCATGTGTTCCGAAGGTCCGACTTCTTTTTGTTGCTCATCGGGAAGTTGAGTACTGATTGAAATTGAGGCATTAGGGGTAGGTACAATATTGACTTGATAATCGATTGTTGATACATCGATTTCCTATTGTGGACCTTATTATTTTTGTCCTCCCAACCCTAGCTCGTCCTTTGGACTATCCGCTTGGGTCTCTGGTGCATTAGGAAGCTCAGTTTCTAAGACACTTTTGACTTCTTGTTCTTTCTATGGAAGGCCCTAAATTTGAGCATAGGGAGCTGGGGAAGATTCCTTCTCAAGCTCCTTTTCCTTTATGATCTGCACAGGAGTTACCAGGGATATCTCCATACTTTCTTCATCATCATAGATATTTATCAATTCACGAAGGGGGTTTGGTGCAATAGTCCTCCCTGATGTTTCAACTATCTCCAGCTAAGTTGAAACATCCCCTGGTGATCCGGCCTGTGGCATTGTAATTTCAGGGTTGTCTAACTCGACAATTTCATTAATTTCTATTAGTTCAGGGTCGCTTGTACCTACTCAGCTTTCATCTGGGTTGTCGACAAGGGACCTTGTCATTCCTATGAGGTCTAGTTCATCTTGTAGCTGATCAATTACTCATTGATACTATTCAATCATGAGAAACCCCCTTACCCATATGTCCTATGTCATAGGGAAACCTATATCCTGCACTGGAGCTACCAGGAGAACCTTTGTTGCTTCTGTTGCTATCATTTATTCTGTGGCTCTGAGGGCCTCTTGAGATGATTGTTCTATGGTCTCCACCTGTTCATCCAAGATCATGGCCCTGAACCTGGTCATTTTGGGGTCGACCATCCTTGTCACCACCTCGTCCCAGTCTTGGGCATATTCTATGAATACCTCATCTTCAAATTTGTCGTGGGCGTACCACTAGTAGGATGACACTTGCGAAGCATGTTTCAAGACTAGACCCTTTGGATCGTGCTTATGAAATCATCCTGTTTGGAATCTTAACCCTAGTTGGAGAAACCCTTCTTGTTTGTCTTGAGCGGTGTCCTTCACCAAGTAGAAACCTACATGGAAAACATAAGGTATGAACACCTGCTTCTTTTCCTTGACTAGGGTAGCATTGTAGCCTTGCAGGATGGTTTGGTAGTATATTTCTCCTACTACAAGTTGGTCTAGTACATGATCTGGTAGGATATGTGGTGCTCAGATGGCCCCAAACACCTTGATATAGGTGTCGGGCTCATCCAAGTACCAGTGGCCTACCTTTGATATCATCTTCTTGGTCGCAGTCAATAATATCATGCATTCTTTCTTAAAAATAATGAAATAAATTCCTGTGATGAATTCATCACAAATGAGGGAGTAAGAATTATTGTACCTATTCTCCCACCGGATGTTGAAATACACATGGACCGGGATATCTACAACATGCCAGCTCATATTCATGCCGGAGAAGATATTTCAGTCGCACATGACATCGAGCAGATATGAAACCATGTAGAAGGTTGGTGTCTCTCCTTCCTTCGATGTCTGGGCCTGTTGGATATAGATTCTCATTTTTTTAGAAATGATCACTCCCCAGTTGAAACAACTCTCGAAGATTTCCACTGTGTAAGCTAAGGGCATCCATTACTCTCAAAATTTGGAGCAGTCCTTTTCTCCATATAATTAGCAGATGAGAGCCATCAAAAAGATGTATGTCTCCCTTAAGTTGGTCTTCTGGTACCAACTAATGCTTCGGTTGGTGTATTTATTTTATTTCCTCCACCATGAGTCCATCACCTGGCTCATATCATGGCACTCGTATAATTTCACGATGAAATATGTATTTAGCCGCTCCTCGGGGTCTCAAAGTTTGTAGTATTTTTGGACCTCTACCGAAAGGAAAACCCCGACACACCCACCATTGTCATCATTGATTAAACACTTATGTGTGTCCGTGTGGTCGATGAGCCACTTCAGAAGTTATATACAGGGAAAAATGAGGGTTGTTCTTGCTACCATGTGTAGATACAGCCATCAGATATTCAGAAACAACTCGTCGTCAAGCGCTCTCACATCTGGGTCACTGTGTGGGATATATTATGGGTATTGTCCCCAACTGATATTTTTAAAGAGCTCTCCCCAATGTGGGAGTGTCACCTTGGTCCCTGTACTTGCCTCTGTATCTCCAATGGCTGGAGGATTAACAAAAACCTTCTTCGTTTTTGTTTTGATGATAGGTTCTGGTCTCAGAGTGTATTCTAGTTGTTTTGTGACCCCTAGGGAGGAGCCTTCACCTAAATCTGGTTCTTTTAGGTTCAACGCCCTAAGCGATCGTCTAGTGGTTGTATTTCTTGGAGGCATTGTTCCTGTAATCAAAATAAACCTTCAGAGACTATGTAAAGACAAAATCGAATAAGCAACATATAATTTGTAGCCATGTAAAATTCACAGACTTGGATACATACCTTTAAAGCTTGTTAAACCTAGTTATTTGATACTCACGGGATCTCTGCATCTTTCAAATTATTCGTATCGCTTCTCTGGATAATCTGAATTTCCTTGCGCACAGAATGATTTTGTTTACAATGGCTCAAGTGATGTTAAACCAGGGAAGGGCTTACCATGTCACATCAACCATACAATTCGGGTGATGTGTGAAATTTAAACAAATTTGTCGTCGAATCTCTACAACTTAAATTCATCATGGGTTGATGGCGAAGGCGTGGGGGTGATGCGGTCTATGGGTGATTTTAAATAGTCTTTTTGATTGGCGCACAAGGTAGAAGCTAATGGAGGATTTGGTATTAATTAACCCCTTAAATGCTCATAATTTAATCATATCTAACGTTAAAATGTCCCATCGTTTCACTTTCTCAATGGGTGGATCGGGGATCAGGGATGTACTATGAACATTTTCGTTGATGTCCCTCGCAAAAGGTCTGATGCCGATCGATCTCATCATACAATGTTGACATTGTAAAGCTAACTCGGAGGTGTGACTTGGACTTAGGGAACCAAGAATGACTCAGGGAAAAACTAGGTCGTACGGTTCTCCAATATGGAAAAGACACGTGGCATTGAAGACCAGTGACCTAATTCACGCGTATTAATCGGAGTCAATACTTTTCTTAAGTTATTCATCCTAAAACAACCTTAGCTTTCCGGTGTCAAAAACGTATCCAAGATCAATGATCGACGATAAACCTACCGAGTGATTTCTTCGGATTAGCCTCCTCAAAAAGTCTTGACGCTGAAGACATATGGAGGGTCGACGATTGGGAATATATTTTAGTGCAGTGAGAATGTTTGTTATGATCCCTTTAGGTTTTCCTCGATTCTGATAAGTAGGTCAGGTATCGGCGATCATAGATATATTTTATTTCTTTGTTAACGTCTATTCCCCTCATCTTTTACCGATGTCGAAGAGGGATCGACCATCAAAGATATCCTTATGCAAACCATTGGCACAAACAAAAAAATGATTTTTTTGATGTCGATGGAGATCGACGCTCAGTGACTGAGGTTTCCTGAGTGGCACTTTTCCTTCTTTGAATTCCTTTCGATGTCGAATTTGAGTGTGTCGGGTGAAGTGTTTTGGATTTTGATTCTTTATTTAGGTTTTAATCCCTTTTAATTCATGGGGTTTCATAAATTCAAACAAACTTTAATAGCTAATGAGATTCAAGATAATAAGAAAAGACAAATCATTTCTCAAAATGAATCCAAATCAGATAGTGAAAAGATCAAGTGGTACCCAAAAAGTTAAAAATTGACATAGGCCTTTTAGGGTGTGTTGAGTGATCAACAAATGGTGACTTACTGCATGAAAGAAGAATATATGTTCCTACCTCGGGCTCGACTGATGCAAAATATGGTTAAGAACTTAACTAGTCTTTTATCAGAGCCCCTTATATCCTTGCATTTGAAATTCCCTGGTTGGTGCGTTTGGGCCTGTCTATGGGGTTTTCAACCTTTTTCCACCTTTGTTTCCTGAAACCCTGACCCATGCCCCATTTTACAAGGGTATAGAAATGAATTAACTAGCACTAGGCCTTTTAGTTACCCGTATTCACTTTCTACAGTGTTTCTCTGCTGCCAGCGAGTGTTGTGAGGGAAATCTCCTTACGAACTAGCAAATAGGGTTATGCTTTGCATGCATATATGACCAAGAGAAAATCTACCTTTTACCTTCGTCCCCAGACTTAAATCCTATTTCTTTTCAGTAAAACATGGCTAGATCAACCTACCTCGTTCCAGGCGTTTGATGTCGATCCCTTGTCACACTTGATCACTTGTTCGCAGTTCTCCTTTCCAATGTTGACCTGCATACAAGACAAGCAACAACTACACATGCATCTTAACTATAGACTAACATGTTAGAAATTCAAACATGTACTTAAAAAATTATGAATAACTCATGAATTGGGACGGGAAAATCATTTTCTTTATTACTTTGAATGAGTCAACTTACAAAAAGTCGAGACCGGCCATCGCTCCGCGAACCTAATCCTGGGCTCATCTTCAACTATCCTCCAACTTCTTTGATTTGTCTCTCTTCTAGCATAAGGATGGCTAAAGGGTTGGGACAATGGGAATATGAAAATGGGCAGAGTTTCTTTGATATCTTTTTTCCTTCTCCAAATGGGACCCCTAGCCCTTCTTTTATAGGTTAGAAGAAGCTAGGTATTTGGACGAACCCTCAACCATGCATGGCCAGGAGTTTCAGTTATCTCACCCAGATCTGTGTGTTTCGTCAAAAACTTTCCTTTTTTCGTTCTTTTGTCAGTCCACGCGAGCTGTTTGAGGTCAGCTAGCTTGTACACATGTGAAATAATGGAGTAGGGCGCGTGGACCTTTATAAAAGAGGATTTTTAAAGAGTTGTTCAGCAGTGCTTTGGCAAAGAAGGGATCTGAGATGGTCGGATGCTAGGTAAGCATGTATGGTGAAATTTAGAGTTATAATAGATGCCCCCTAATGTGTGAGGTCATAAGAGCATCTGATGGCCAAAATACATTACCAATCTTTACTGATGTGTCGAACGATTAAGCCCAAGGATCAAGAACCGGGAGGCACCGTTTGCAAAATAAAAAATGTCTCACCGAGGCGAGCATACCCATGCTCGGGATAAAATAGAATCATGGCTACCAATCAAATACACTATAGATCCATGTCATATAACTATATAAAGAGTATCCACGAACAATACACAATGGAGTTACATCTCGAAATCAAAAAGATATACATATAGAGTATCCATCTTCTAGAAGTTGATACAGCCTGATGGATGCAGATGAGATCTTTAGAGCTCGAGCAACAACCTCAAAATATTCAAAACTCAAGGTATGAGTGTACGCCTTCACTACCCAGAGGTCTTCGACAACTTGTCGGTCATGGACTAGATAATATTGATGATCAGACTGAAGGCTTCATTGATTTCAAACAAGGACTTGATTGGACATTTAGGATGGTCGGGTATGAGGGCAAGAGACAAATTACAGAGGGGCCAAATCAGGCTTGGTGAAAAACTTCCCTTGGGAAATAGCACGACAAATGGTGAGACTCAGGAAGCATGGCATTAATCATAAGTCAACGAAGCAGGAGGCAACACAAACTCTCCATATGTTTGGAAGGATAACCAAACGGTGGAGGACACAACTCTATATAGCGAGAACAACTTCCTAAGGTCGTACTACATCCCATAGTTTGATGAACAAATGAATACATGTGCTTTATCCAAGGGCGACTCATTATGCTGCCAATAAAGAAAACACTTTTCCCTTCCTCTTTTGGGGGTATATTTGATTTTTTTTGTCTTTTTCAATAATTTTGGGAAAAAGAATAAAGGAATGTTACGTTACAATGGAGGAATGAGTATTGAAAACATGCAAGTTCAAGGCACAAGGACAAGACCGATGTTCTAGTATAATGATACTCGGGAAGAATCCTTCGGGGGCCAAGGGTGTTAAAACATAGAAGCAAACTGTTACGAGGCTGGCGTATGCAAACGCAGTTAACAAAACACAGAATGGTAACATCCTTCGATGTAAGTTTAATGAGCCCATAGAAGGTAGGCTCAGTGGTTTTTCATATTTAGAGAGTCTGAAAAAACATAAAAGGAGACTCCATTGGGGTACCTTTTTCAAAGATAGTTGAGTCGGTTCGAAAAAGGGGTAAACTAGCACCGACAAGACATCTATTCAAAACCATTTTAATGAGTGTGACAAGGACAAGATCACTCGGCCATTTTTTTCATTTTTAAGGAGTCTGAAAAAAGCTTAACTATGGACTCTGTCAGGAATGTTCTTCTGGACCAGTTTAACGAGTGTGAAGGAATAAGGTCACTCGATGATCTTTTCAATTTTAGGGAGTCTGAAAAGAGCTTAACTATGGACTACGTGGGGGTTCCTTCTTCGTAAGTTTAGTCCCTTAGGCCCGAAAAAGGGATAAAATTATACCTGAGAGTACTCTTCTATAGAGCTGAAGTTCCATAGAGTATACCTTTGTTCATATAGTTGACCGTCCAGACCGAGAAAAGGGGTAAACTACTATCGGACAAACGTGACTTCAAATTTCAGTTTAACGAGCGTGAAAGGCCACAATATCGCTCGACAATATTTTCATATTTAGAGGGTCTGAAAAGGGCTTAAAAGAAGACCCATTATTTTTTGGGAGTCCTAAGGGTGAGGTCAAGAGTGAAGAAGAATCATGCAAATGTGACTCAAACTCGTATTCAAGAAAAACTACAAGGACTCCCGAGCCTACAGGTTTTTTAGGGGCAGCATGAATACCATAATGCAACCAGGATCTACCTAGGGCATTCATGTTCCGGTAAGCTCTACCACCAAGTTGTGACACTTCTAAAGCAGAGATGATGGTTTTGTGTCACAACATGATGGGATCGATCCTATGGTAAAGGAAAAAGACAACGAGATACAAAAATCAAGGTAGAAACCTAACCTATATGTTCAAGTTGATCGTAAAAAAATTTCACGGACCATAGAAAAATACTCAAAACTCAAAAAAACGGTCCCAAGACCCGATCAAATCCCTCCTATGCAACTCCTGAATCACACTAAATGGATTTTGGTATAAAGAAAATGATAAGGGAGGCCAAAAAAGTGACAAAAAGAGGCCAAAAAGTCTATAAATAGAGGTTGGCAGCTCATTATCACCATTGTTGATTTGGAAATTGACTCTGGAGCCAAAAGACCCCCTTGGATTAAAGTAGTGATTCCAGGAGCTACAATGGATGAAACGAACTTCTGTCTGGACCAAGTAAGTACAAACTTCCTTATCTTGCATTTTATGTCTTTATTTATGCATTGGGTTTCATTTTTTAGGGGGCCGTTGACCTTTAAAAGGTCGGCCCTAGGTCCACGCGGGTTGTCTCGGGACAGGCCACGTGTACACCCGACTGTCGCCAATACAACATGCGTGGGCCCCCTTATTGAATGCTAAAGACACAAAAACCAAGGGTTTAACTCTCCTAAACCTTTTTGTTGTGTAGGATGTATGTCCATTGGAGAGAAAGAGAGCATGAAGAGGTGAATGAGTTGGTCGAGGAGGACCCCAATGTTGTGGCTACATTGATGCAGTGTGGGTTACTCAAGTTTTTTCTATGTCCTTTCATGCAGGCACAACCTAGGCTACTAATTTCCTTGGTTAAATACTGGCATCCGGATGCAGAGGAATTCATGTTAGAGGGGCAGTCACTGGTGCCCACGGTCAAGGACATTTACTTTTTGACTAGCCTCTCTAGGAGAGGGGAACCAGTCAATTTCTAGACTTTTCCTATGAGGCCACATAACATAGTGGAATTGATAGGTCTATATTGTGCAGATGATACGGACTGCGTGAGCATGTAGGTGCCTATAAGCAAGATCACTAACCTATCGCTATAGGAGATAGTATTGCTTATTGGGTTAATTACTGGTTCTATGGCTCTACATCAGGCATCCCGCGCACAAATGAATTGTGCAGTCCAGTGCTTAAATGCACAAGTTTTTGATTGGAGTACCACTTTGCTTGAGTGCATGAAGAGGAAGTTGACAGATTTTTGTTTGTGGACACATAGGAACTTCGGGTTCGGGACCATTCTATGTTTGTTCTTTTTTGAGAGAGTTTCAAGTTTTAGTCCTCCAGTAGTGGTACGAGGACACCAGGCCTCTGTTCCTGCTGTGTGTAGATGGGCAGTACTACTGCTGCGACAGGGTGGTGGAAGGACCAATGAGTCCTTCGATGATGAATTTTTTGCATGGCTGTCATGATAGATCCTAGTTATAGAGGACTAACCCTATGCTAGGGTTGATTTTTCAAGAGACCCGGAGATACCAGTACCTCCTGGTGAGGTGCGAGGGGAGATGGGTAAGTCTCCACCTTTGTATTTTTTTTTTTTGTTGTATATGTAATTTTTATGTTGTTTTGTTATATATATCATTTTTTGTTATGCCAGAGTATTTGATGGATATGTGTTCATTGTGTGCAGACGTGGGACCAGTGTGACCTGTTGACTATGCGAGGAACAAGCATTGTCCTCGGCCAGGGGCCGCACCTGCCACCACTGGGGGACCAGCAGTAGTAGGAGATCTTCTAGCCGGGGAGGCTGAGAGGGTATTGAGATGGGTTGAGCGTAACTTCACTGCACTCACTCGCACGGTCCCGATGGCAGAGATTGAGGACCTTCCACCATCTATGTAGCCTCATGTAGTGGGGGCACCACGGACGCGGGTCTGGTTGTTTCGACATTTAGCCAATGTTGTGGACCAGCATAATAGGGCCCACAGGCCTTGCCTTTAGCTAGACATCTTGACGTGCCACGAGAACTACTTGTATATATTTTTTGAGGGCATAAGCCCTATGACTCATTATCGGTCCTATTTTTTGAGACGCTTGCATCCGTCTATGTACTCTGCTTACTTTATGATATTATATATGGTTTTTTGGTCTTTTGTGTCTTATGGATCATGTGTGAAAAAATGTATTTACATGCTTATGTCAATGTTCTTTCATATGTGTGCAAGATGGCAATCTAAAATTTGATTAGCTAGAGTATCTGTAACTTGATTTAATCTCCTAGGAACATGAAAATATGTAATATAATCAAAGTTTCGTTCTAAGATACATACCCTAAGGAATTGTCGGTGTAGAGTTGGATCATGAATCCGGTACACTATGTTTAATTGAGACACAACCAGTTGAGCGTTGAGATAGACCCGAAGATGAGAGATACCCATTGATAAAGCGTCACGAAGAAACTCAATAACTGTGCTATACTCGGCAAGATTATTTGTGGTGTCACCTAAGCATATACCTCCGGAAGACAATAACTGGCCATGAGGTGTAAAGATTACCCAAGTTGCGGAGGCAAGCCTCCGAGTGTGCCGACTAGCACCATCTGCATACCCAATGAACACCTCAGAATAAATTGACATATGCCACAGTGACGAAAGATAGTATCAACGACACGTCCATAATACTAAAAGAAACTAAAAAGTAATAGTACAAAGACTATACATATGTTACAAAAAGTTACCCACAGTGACCTACCTATGAGTAATACTTCTTGAGGTAGAGCCCATTTCTAGGCTCTGCCAAAGCATTCCCTTCAAAATCAACTAGACGATAAGTGCCTTTTTTTAAAACCTCTTTTATGATGAAAGGTCTGAACCACATGGGTTTGAATTTCCCTGCCCCCAGGGGGTCCTTATCTTGGCCGTAAACTAGGACAAGGTCACCTTTAGAGAAAATCTGAGGACGAACAGACCTATCATATTGACACTTGACCTTATGTTTGTGAGCCTCGTTGGCCAGGGCCACATCACGATGCTTCTCATTGAGTTGCTCAAGGTATTCTAACCGTTCTTCGAGTGGAGAAGTGTCTGGAAATAATTGTACTGCCAACTTTAGAGATGGGATCTAACATTCGATGGGCAAGACGACCTCCAGCCCATAAATGAGTTGAAAAGGTGAGAATATGGTTGCAGTCTTAATAGATGTTCGGTAGGCCCATAATGCCGAGTATAACATCAAATGCCAATTTGACTTGGCTGAGTTGATAGTTTGTTGTAGAATAGTCTTAAGAGTTTTGTTTACAGCTTCCACCTGCCCATTGGCTTGGGGGTAGTAGGGTGATGAATGTTCTTGCCGTAACCCAAGATTTGATGTTAATTTGGTCATCATCTGGTTCTGAAAGTGATTTCCATGGTCAATGAGAATCTCCCTCGGGACGTCGAACCTTGCTATGATCTGATTGAATAAAAAGAGAGTTGCAGTCTCTCCATCATCTTTAAACGTTGGCATAGCTTCGACCCACTTTGTGAAATAGTCTACAACTACGATGATATAGCGGTGCCCCCTTACTGAAGGAGGGTTGCAAGTAGTGTAATCAATCCCCCACTTGGTGAAGGGATCAACTGTGATGACCAGAAACATGGGGGCGGGATGCACCCTCATCTTCCGAGAAAATATTTGGCACGGATGGAACTTCTTGACCGATTCGATACAATCTTTGATAAGTGTCGGCCAGAAGTAACCTTCTCGTATAATATTTTTGGATTTTTCCAACCCAAACAAATGACCGCAACAAGCTCCGGTATGGAAATCATTAAGCACGATAACTGCTTCCTCATGAGTGAGATATCGGCGTAGGATGCAGTCTATACCTCTTTGATACAATGTATCTTTGATTATGAGATAATTCTTAGCCTGATGGCGGATGCGTCGATGCTCATCGCGAGAAGCAGTGGTGGGGCACTTCAAAGTCTAGAGATAAGTAAGTATATCTCCATACCAGGGATCTGAAGATGTGATCAAAAACATATCTCCCCGGATAGGCGATTCTTCAGGCACAACATCACCTGACTCAACTGGAAGTTCCGAAATGAGTTCTACGAAGACCAGTGACTTTTTGGACTTTGCTGAAATGAAGTCTAAGTCAAACTCTTGGAGGATGACTATCCATCTACTGATTTTTCCGCCTATTACCCGTCGTGTCAACATGTATTGGAATGGATTCATGACAGCAATGACGATGGTCTTGCGAAACAGAACATAATGACAGAACCGTTGAATAGCATGAACTGCTGCCAATGCAAGTTTTTTGATGTGAGAATAATTAAGTTCTGGTCCTATGAGACCTCGGCTCAGGTAATAGATCATGTATTCTGAGAACAAGTCATCTTCTTGAACTAAAACCATGCCAATGGTTGACTTTGCTGCAACCAGATATAATAAGAAATATTTGTTATAGTTAGGTGGCTGGAGTAGAGGTGCAGTTGTGAGGGCATGTTTCAATGCATCGAAAGAGTGTTGAGCCGCATCGTCCCAGTAAAAGGGAACATCTTTCTTCAGTAAGCACATAAAGCCCTTGGTGATTTCGGCATAGTTGGCGATGAAGCATCGTAAAAAGTTTGCCTTACCTTGTAGACTCTGAAGTTGAAGGATTGTGCATGAGGGGGGAAACTAAATTATTGCCTCAACCTTGAGAGGATCGACCATGATCCCTATTGTTGATACTATGAAACCTAACAATCATCCTGATGTTACACAGAAGCTGTGACGCAGACGCGCTACCCAGGACACGTCCACTCCCACCAGGACCTTCCTTTATCCTAGGCCCGAAGAGCTAAATTTTCTCTTCAACTCCCTTATTGGAAGTTATCGCACCCACAGAATGCTCTCCGTGATCTCCCTTTGACTTATCGGGAAATCGGGTTTCGGGAAATCGTGATTCCTAGTGCGCTATGTCACGGACCTTTCCAAATCTCGAACTCCGACATGCGACGCCACCTGTCGTCGTCTCAGGGTGAGACTCAATCCTCCGACACCTGTCCTCCACTAGGCGTCTTGAACCCTGTCGGGAAATCGTGGATCACAATTTCAATATGCTCGAGTCTCCTGTCTCCAGAAACCCTGAATCTCCGATTCCCAATTCTTCAGGATCTCCTGCCTCATGTCCTTGCTATTTGGACGGCTATGATCCTCCTGTTGGGAAATTGCCCATCGTGATTTCTATATGCACGGGTTCTTTGCACTTGAAAACCCCGAAATGCCGATGAACCGAATTTCGATGGTTCCCTGGCTCCTTGACACGTGTCCCTGCCAAGATCAACGACTGAGATCCATCCTCAGGAATTCGGGACTTTCAACGTCTCGATTCTCAGCCTTATGAAAACCCGAAGACACCAATATCCCGATAACTCCTTCGAGACTCCCCCTCTGGCTCCTACAGACTTAAACCCTGCTCAACTTACAGAGATCTAATGGCTGACGGGATTTCACTGTCTCCCTCAGCGAATCCTGACCGTTGATTCTTCCTCTTGAAGATTTCTCAAAATCGACTAAGTGCTTCTGCCGAGACTTGTTCTCTAAGCCTACGCTTGTAGCTCCTTCCTCCTCGAATCTCTCCTGATTTATTCTCCATGGTATCTCGAAGGAACTATCCCTCCTGAGCTTGTCACCTCTGATTCTTTCAGAGAATTTGCGCACGCTACTCGTTCCCGACCTTCAACAACTTCCTAAGTGTTGAGTCTTTCAGACTCTGTGCACTTCCGCAATAGTAGTCTATGCCTTCCCTTGCTCAGATTAACTACTGAGACTTTTGAATCCACCTGTGCGCTCTCCCAGCATGACCTCCACAAACACTTGAGACTTCTGAGTGAATGAGAATAAGTGTTAAACTTTTGAACCCTCATCAACGCACTCTATGCAGATGAATTCAACTACACACCTTGCAGGAATCTCCTGGCTCAGACAGAGAAACAATTGAAACTCATTCTCTCTCTCTCTCTCTTTCAGACTTTAGATAGAATCCTTGAAATCACATGCACAACATATACAAAGCAAATGCATACCCAGAAAACAAACATTCATGAGCATAAACACAATACACACAGAGAAACAACACCTGACATGAGTTTGAATCAGAATTTCATTCTATTAATTCAACATTGTACATGGGTGTTCTTCACAAAGTTCTCTGCTTGCTCTTCTCTCCTGAATGCTTGATCTGAATAATAATAATACAATGTACAAAGGAGGGTGTCTATATCTGTTTTCCCTCTCGAAAACTAAAACTGTCTAATCTAGACTTAAACATATATCTTCCTGCATTAAATCTAATAAATGCCTCCTACCTACTAAGGACGAGAGCTTAAAGGCTCAAGGTCCCCTTTACAATACAAGTGTGCTTCTTTATAAATGACTTCATTTAAAGGACGGTGCAATACTTCCAAAGTATTTCAAAATGCATGCTGGCACTGTCCAGCTGTTTCCTCTAAATGTGTTGGCTCGCTTAATGAGTGAGCGATGCTCCTGCATCATACTCCTCGGCTTGATAATTTTCATGGGCTCCTGCCCATGAGCTCATGCACAGTCTATCCATGCTTCTGTATCATTGCTTCGTTTTCCCAGCTAGCATCTTCGACTGGGTGATTCTTCCATTTCACCAGGTATTCAAAATACTGCTTTCACCTGGTCTTCTTTCCCACTCGCTTGTCTAGTATGCACTCCATCTGCGGTTTCTCTGCAACTGGTAATTTCTTCTGCCACTGGATCACTGGTTCTTCAGTTCTAGATTTTATTTCTCCATCCTTATATGGGTATAAATCCGAAACATTAAATATCGGAGATATCCCAATGCCATCTGGTAACTCAATTTCATAAGCGTTCTCTCCAAATTTCTTCAGGACTCTGCATGGTCCAATTTTCTTCATCTTCAGTTTGTTGTATGTTCCCCTTGGGAACCTTTCCTTTCTCAAGTGTGCTAGAACAAGATCCCCAACTTCGAACCGAAGTTGTCTCCGATGCTGATCTTCTCTGTGCTTGTACTCCTGATTTGAGTCTATCAATCGTTGCTTCACCCTGTCGTGAAGTTCCTTCATCGCCTCAACGAACTCTTCTGCACTCGCACTGCTAGTCATAGCCTATTCTGACTCCCTGAGTTCAGAAAATCCCCTCGGTTGTGCCCCATACACAATTTGGAATGGTCTTTTGCCTGTACTCTGATTCACAGAATCGTTGTATGCAAACTTTGCCTGTGGCAATATGTTGTCCCAGCTGCTATGGTGTTCTGTCACCAAGCTCCTCAGCAAGTCTCCAAGACTTCTATTGGCCACCTCGGTCTGTCCGTCTGTCTGCGGATGGTAAGCCGAACTAAATGCCAAGTTAGTTTCAAGCTTCTTCCATAGCGTCCTCCAAAAATGCCCTATGAACTTGGTATCCCTGTCCGAGACGATGCTTCTCGGTAATCCATGAAGTCTGACAATCTCTTTGAAAAACAAGTTTGCGATGTGAGTCGCATCGCTAGTCTTCTGGCATGGTATGAAATGTGCCATCTTTGAAAACCTGTCCATGAATACAAAGATAGAATCAACTCCTCTTTGCGTCCTCGGCAATCCCAACACAAAATCCATGCTGATCGCTTCCCATGGCCTCTCCGGTATGGACAATGGTTGGTAAAATCCTACATTCTACTTTCTCCCTTTCAAATGTTGACAAATTCGACATCTGTCAACAAATTGTTTGACATCTGCATGCATGCCTTGCCAAAAATATGATTTTCTCAGTTTCGCGAACGTTTTATCGTGTCCAAAGTGTCCGGCTAAGCCTCCGCTATGTTTTTCCTTTAGCAAATTCTCTCTCACTGAGAAATTTGGAATACACAGTTGATTGCCCCTGAACATCAATCCCTCTTGGATCATGTAGTCTATCCATGGGCTCCGATCCCTGAGAACTGGATTCTCAGCTGCTTCATATGCTTCAGCAAAATTTGCATCTCCTACATACATGTCCTTAAGGTTTTCAAAACCCAATGTTTTGACTTGGAATTCCTGTAGCAACAAACACTTCCTGCTCAAAGCATCAACCACTTTGTTAGCAGTTCCTGAAATGTGTTTGATCACAAATGTAAAATTCTGCATATATTCTACCCATTTAGCATGTTTCTGATTCAACTTATCCTGTTGACTCACAAACTGCAATGCATGATTATCGCTGTACAGTACAAATTCCTTTGGGATCAAGTAATGCCTCCACTTTTTCAGTGCCTGTATGATAGCATAAAATTCTTTATCGTACGTGGAGTATTTCAGCTTTGCTTCATCCAGCTTCTCGCTGAAATATGCAACTGGCCTGTCCTCCTGACCTAATACCGCTCCTACAGCATACTCACTTGCATCACATTTCACCTGAAATGTCTTCTGAAAGTCTGGCAACACTAACACTGGTTTCTCTATGATCTTCCGCTTCAACAGATTGAAGCTTTTCTCAGCCTCTGCTGTCCAATGAAAAGACTTGTGTCGCTTCTTCACTGTGTCCATCATTGCGGTGCTAATTCCACTAAAATTTCTAATGAATTTCCTGTAGAAACTAGCCAAACCATGAAAGATCCTCACTTCAAAAACATTTCTGGGCGATGGCCAATTTTTTATCACTTCCACCTTACTCGGATCCATCTTCAACTCATTCGCCGAAATAACAAAACCCAAATAAATGAGCTACGTCTTCATAAATGAATACTTCTTCATATTAATTAACAACTTCTTCTGCTGTAGCTTTCTCATTACAATGGCCAAATGTTTCAAATGCTCAGTCTTTGTCTTACTGAAGATCAATATATCATCCAGATATACGACTACAAAATTTCCGATGAATTCCTTTAGGACTTCATTCATCAGCCTCATGAACGTGCTCGGCGCATTTGTCAAGCCAAACGACATGACCAACCATTCGTAAAAACCTTTGTTTGTCTTGAATGTTGTCTTCCATTCATCACCTTCTCTCATGCGAATCTGGTGATATCCGCTCTTTAGATCAATCTTTGAAAAGTAATTTTCCCCACTCAGGCAATCCATTAGATCATCCATTTTGGACAGTGGAAATCTGTACCTGATGGTGATTTTGTTAATCACTCTGGAATCAGTACACATTCTCCATCCTCCATCTTTCTTTGGACTTAGTACTGTCGAAACAACACATGGACTCAGGCTTTCCCTGACCAGTCCTTTGTCCAATAAATCCTGGACCTGCTTCTTGACCTCCTCATTCTCCTGTGGCGTCAACCTATACGCTGCTTTGTTTGGTAAACTGGCTCCTGGTATGAGATCGATGTGATGACTCACACTCCTCATCGGTGGCAACGAACGAGGTAATTCGTCCATGATGATGTCAGTGAACTCTCCCAGCAGTTCCTGAATCTCTTCTGGCAGATCGTCCACTCTTGTGCTAGTCAGGACAATTCTCGGTTTCCTGACCACAAAGAATTGTGGATCTTCCTTCTTCTCCATCTCTGTGAGAATTTCTTTCCCACTCATGAGAAGTATGGTGTTGCTTACGTTCGATTTCACCTCCTTATCCTTTATCGAAAGTAACCTATGTGTTCTCCCATTTTTTTCCAACGTATATGTGTTCATTCTCCCATCATGAACTACATTCCAGTCATATTTCCATGGTCTACCCAACAATAAATGACATACATCCATGGGAATAACATCACATAAAATCTTATCATTATAAATTCCTATTTTGAATTCAACCAAGCACTATTTTGTAACACTCACCTGATGTCCCTTCTGCAGCCACGAGACTTTATATGGACTCGGGTGATCAGTTGTCTCCAGCTCCAACTTTTCCACCATCTCGATTGAAACGAGAATATCGGTGCTTCCGCTGTCCACAATGACCTTGCATTTCCTGTCCCTGGTTGTGCAAGCTGTCCTGAATAGTCTGCTTCTTTGAGTTGTGTCCTCCACCTCCTTCTCAGGTGTTAAAAGGACTTTATGCATTCCCAACGATCTTCCACTGTCTGCATCTTCATTCTCAACATCACGCCTCTGCGCCTCAGTGATGTGAGCTTCTCCTGCGCCTTTCTTCTTCTTTGGAAACTCGAAGGACTTGTGCCCATTCTTTCCACACGTAAAACATGTGGTAATTCCTCCTCTTCCTCTACCTCTACCTCTAGTACGAGGAAGAGTGGTTGCATCATCATAATCTCCTCGCTGATCATTTGGTTGTCCTCGTTGTGAGGTTCCGACTCTTTCAACCTTTCCCTGAGGTCTCTTCCATTCCTCCTTGGGCTTCTAGAATTTGTCCTGGGAAATTGCTTTGCCTCTGGGCTGACTCCTGCCTCGCCCTCGCTGACCTTGCTTACGGCTCAACTTCTCCTCAGCTTTCAGAGCCATCTGATAAGCATCCTCAACTGTGTGAATGGTTACCATGCTCAATTCATCCTGAATGTCATATCTCAGACCATTCAGATATCTGGCGACCTTCTCATCATCGCTCTCCCGATGACCTGCTATGATGTTCAGTCGGTAGAACTCCTCAGTGTATTCCTTGAATGTCATCAGCTTCTGTCTCAGGTTCTGCATTCGCCTGAACAGAGTGATTTGATAATCCCTTGGGATGAATTTTTCCTTCATCTTCGCAATCATTCGATCCCAACTTTTGATCTTTTTCTTGCCTTTGGAACGTCTATCTTCCTGTAGCTCATCCCACCATAATGCTGCATGTCCCTTCAATTTGGTAACAACATGTCTGACTTTCTTGTCCTCTTCGATCTCCTCATAATCGAAGTAGGTGTCAAGAGCTCGGATCCAGTCCAATAGCTCTTCTGCATCCAGACTCCCTTCATAGACTAGAATGTCCATTTTCGTCTTGGAACTCATCCTAGAAATGGCTCTTATCAACCGCTCGGTTGATGCATCCTCTGCTGCGACCTCTTCTTCATGTCCAGCTTCCTCTTCAGCTTCGGAATCGCTAAGATCCCCTGCACCAACTCCACGTCTTTCTGCTGTCTCCATCTCCTCAAGCCTTGCTCGAAGATCTCTCATCTGCCGCTCCATTTCTGGATTTCCTGCTGGCCTACCTCTTCTTCTCACCTCCCTGTCTTCTGGGTCCGGTGACTGTCTTTCTCTTCTAGGCAGCATGATGTATCCTCTTCTCTACTACAGAAATCAAAGAACTATTCGGGCTCTRATACCACTTGACGCAGACGYGCTACCCAGGACACGTCTACTCCCACCAGGACCTTCCTTTATCCTAGGCCCGAAGAGATAAATTTTCTCTTCAACTCCCTTATTGGAAGTTCTCGCACCCACATAATGCTCTCCGTGATCTCCCTTTGACTTATCAGGAAATCRGGTTTTGGGAAATCACGATTCCTAGTGCRCTATGTCACGGACCTTTCCAAATCCCGAACTCCGACATGTGAYGCCACCTGTCATCGTCTCAGGGTGAGACTGAATCCTCCGACACCTGTCCTCCACTAGGCGTCTTGAACCCTGTCGAGAAATCGCGGATCACGATTTCAATATGCTCGAGTCTCCTATCTCCAGAAACCCCGAATCTYYGATTCGCGATTCTTCAGGATCTCCTGCGACGTGTCCTTGCTATTTGGACGGCTATGATCCTCCTGTCAGAAAATCTCCCATCGCGATTTCTATATGCACGGGTTCTTTGCACTTGAAAACCCCGAAATGCCGATGAACCGAATTTCGATGGTTCCCTGGCTCCTTGACACGTGTCCCTACTAAGATCAATGACTGAGATCCATCCTAGAGAATTCGGGACTTTCAAGGTCTCGATTCTCAGCCTTATGAAAACCCGAAGACACCAATATCCCGATAACTCCTTCGGGACTCCCCCTCTGGCTCCTACGGACTTAAAACCTGCTCAACTTAGAGAGATCTAATGGCTAACGGGATTTCGCTGTCTCCCTCGGTGAATCCTGACCGTTGATTCTTCCTCTTGAAGATTTCTCAAAATCGACTAAGTGCTTCTGCCAAGACTTGTTCTCCAAGCTTGCGCTTGTAGCTCCTTCCTTCTCGAATCTCTCCTGATTTATTCTCCACGGTATCTCGAAGGAACTATCCCTCCTGAGCTTGTCACCTCTGATTCTTTCAGATAATTTGCGCACGCTACTCATGCCCGACCTTCAACAACTTCCTAAGTGTTGAGTCTTTCAGACTCTGTCCACTTCTGCAACAGTAGTCTCTACCTTCCCTTGCTCAGATTAACTACTGAGACTTTTGAATCTGCCTGTGCACTCTCCCAGCACGGCTTCCACAAACACTTGAGACTTCTGAGTGAATGAGAATAAGTGTTAAACTACTGAACCCTCATCAACGCACTCTATGTGGATGAATTCAACTGCACACCTTGCAGGAATCTCCTGGCTCAGACAGAGAAACAATTGAAACTCATTCTCTCTCTCTCTCTTTCAGACTTCATATAGAATCCTTGAAATCACATGCACAGCATATACAAAGAAAATGCATACCCAGAAAACAAACATTCATGAGCATAAACACAATACACACAGAGAAACAACACCTAACATGAGTTTGAATCAGAATTTCATTCTATTAATTCAACACTATACATGGGTGTTCTTCACAAAGTTCTCTGCTTGCTCTTCTCTCCTAAATGCTTGATTTGAATAATAATAATACAATGTACAAAGGAGGGTGTCTATATCCGTTTTCCCTCTCGAAAACTGAAACTGTCTAATCTAGACTTAAACATCTATCTTCCTGCATTAAATCTAATAAATGCCTCCTACCTACTAAGGACGAGAGATTAAAGGCTCAAGGTCCCCTTTACAATACAAGTGCACTTATTTATAAATGACTTCATTTAAAGGACGACGCAATACTTCCAAAGTATTTCAAAATGCATGCTGGCGCTGTCCAGCTGTTTCCTCTAACTGTGTTGACTTGCTTAATGAGTGAGCGATTCTCCTGCATCAAGCTGCACTTTTTCGGATTCAAGCGAATCCAAAAGTAGCGACAACGTTTGAATATATGTCGGAGGTGTGTGGGATGATCCATTCTCTTGCAATATCGCGACGCTAAATCATCTAGATAAGCCTCGACTAAATGCTTGAGGTCGTGAAAAGCAAAAGTCATGGCCCGCTGAAAGGTGGCTCCAACATTTTTGAGACCAAAAGGCATTTTATGATATGTGAATGTACCCCATGGGCAGGTGAATGTCATTTTGTGTTGGTCTTCAGGTTTGATTTGAATTTGGTTATATCCCGAAAAACTGTCCATGAAAGAAAAGGCTTCGCAACCCGCACATTCATCAATGATCTGGTCGATGAATGGCGTGGGAAAATTATATTTGGGACATACCTTATTCAAATCATGGAAGTTGGTACATACATGAATCGTGCCTTGTTTTTTATTGACCAGCACGGGGTTTGACACCCATTGGGTCAAATGGATAGGATATATAAACCCGGCTTTTAGCAATTTCTCAACCTCAACCTTAATGGMTGCTGCTTTCTTATGATTAACTGGAAGAAGCTTCTGCCGAACTGGCTTGGCATCAGGATACGTTGTGATTTCATGTTCAKCTATTCCTGGATCGATGCCTGGAATTTCCTCGTAAGACTAGGCAAAAACGTCACGGAATTCTTTGAAAAGATCTGTGTAGATTTGAATCTCTTCGAGGGAGAAATCTGCTCCGATGAAGACATTCTCCACGATGCTAGGGTTTCGAGAGATATTGATTGGCAAGGCTTCAGCTATATTTGTCATATTACCCTCAGCATAAACCTTGTGTGTAACTAAGGGATTAATAGGACAAGACCGCTCTCCCGTCATGGTCACAGTGAATTCTCCCGCTTCAATTCGGCTTAAATCTGGGAGGAAGTATGATCTGTGATGAATATCTTCCCAGGGTTTATCCGGACTAGTCATTGCTTCAATTATTGCTTCATTAGAGGGCAAGATTAATTCCAAGGAATCGGTGTGAGAGAGAGAACCCTAAGCCCAAATAGGCTCTGGAAGTGGATCTAACTCTTGTGCAGGAGCTGGATCAGTGTGAGCTAACGTTTGCTGGACTAAAGAGTACGCTACCTCAACTACGGATAAGGGCATGGACATGCCCGGGTGTCCTATCCCATCTGTCGTGGCCGATGGGCAAGGAAGTGTCCACGGATCATTGAAGTAAGTCGTGCAGAATGACGAAACTTGAAAAATCTCAACCTTATGGTGATTGGATATAAACTTGATATCACCTTGAGGGGGCGGGTAATCGAATGTACCCATCAAAGATGGGCACAAACCAACCCATACGTTGACGACACCTAGTTGAGGATTATCAATCGTCGGGACCGTGAATTCCCTCAAATCAGGGTTAGGTCTGGAGAAGGACAATTGATCGATGGTCAGTATCCGGCCCTCATGTGGAAACAACAAGACCCAGAAAACTGTAGCAACCACAACTTGCATGGAATAAGTCCAACTCCTTCCTAACAAGAGGTTATAGTCGAGGGGAGCATCGACTACCTCTACTTCGACACACACGGTCTTCCCTTATAACTGGATGGGAAAAGAAGGAACGATACCATGTGGTCGGAACAAACGACCGTCGAAAGCAGTGAGGAGAGTAGGTGACAGAGACAAAACGGGCTGGCCAACGGCCTTTCAACATGCCAACGACATAATGCATGTCGAGGCACCCTCATCAACCACCGTGCGGAAGATATTCCGAGTAAAAGTTTTCGTGGCCTAAGCCACTACTATCTGAAATGATACATGGTAAGGTAGACGAGGTTTTAAGTTGGTTGTATCCAACATGATTGTAACTGGATTACAAGTCTCAGTAGATCCTAAAGCGGTTAACAAGGCTTACTTCTAAGAAGGTCAGCTTTGGAGGACCTCCAAAGTGGACATCGCACAAGGGGTTTGTGATAAATCCTCCACCACAGAGTATTTCTGGGCAGCCCTTATGTTTGGGTTATGAGAATGTTTTTTAAATGCACCTTTGGGAATGTGTGTCATTGTTTCTCCCAACCTCTTCTCAATCTGTAGAGGAAGAGATGGGAGGTCAACTTCTTTACCCTTCTTAGAAGTTCTTGGTTTACTATAGTCATGCGCTCTAGTCGATATAAAAGCATCACCCTTAACCATATATACGTTCGTAGATGCGGGGTTGTTCGAAAGCGAACAAGGTTCCTGGTTTCCCCCTTCTGTGCTTGAAGAGGCTTGAGTTAGATTTTTCCCATGTTGAAATGAATTGGTCAACACCACCTGTTGTTGTTGCGTGACAAATTTTTGGGCCTCTACAAGTCGAGGACATAGATGGGTCAGGTGGTCTTTCGCATACAAGTTGCATGGATACCTCACCTTTCGTTTTTCAGTGTTGTCCTTGTCAGCATTATCGGTAGGTTTTTTATCCCCCTTTCCCTTATTTTGTTGTTTTTTCTTTCCTTTAGGCTACTAGGTGGCCTTTGGGTTAGTCGATTGCACTATGTGTACCTCCGACGTTTGGGAAGGGGGAGCAGCCAAAGTAGTAGTTTGGCTGGCCGCTGTGTGTTGTATAGATAATTGTTGCAACTGCTTCGTCAATTTCTCAGTGGGCTTTGTTTGTGCTGAACCAACAATACCATTGGCATGTGGTCCATCTCTCTATCTATTTTTATCTAGTATTGAGCGTGGTGCATCTGGCAAGATGTTGTATAATAAACCGGACTAAGAATATATGAGCTTAAATTGTTGAGCCCCCATGATGGAATCTTCTTCGGAGAATACTCCTGACGTTGCGACGTCTTTGGATAACTACGGGACCAAAGACATAAGGAACCACTCAAGCATGAATGCTGGTGGGACTGGTACCTTGATTAGACTCTTCTGGCATCTTCATTCTCAGATGTGATCAAAGATATGGTCTGTTGTCATCTGTTTGAAATTGGCTAGCATCTCTATGCCATCATCGTATCTCACAGGTAACTGGAAATGGTTTAGGAAATCCATTGCCAGCTCACCGAAGGAAGAGTATCTTGAGCGATCGAGCTCAATGTACCATTTCGCGGCACTCCCGATGAGAGTACGTTGAAACAATCACAACTGTATGGAGTCATATTTTAATGAGTTAGATGAGCACCAAAGATGGACGGTAGTCACATGATCACCTGGATCTTTGTTAGGCTTGGATTCGAACTTTGGAATGTTCGAAGGCAACTTCGTCGGCATAGGAGGCCAACGCGGATCGTGACAAATGGGGTCATTCAACAACCTTGTCAAATATGGCAAGTGCAAAGTCGCCAGGAAAGGTAATTTGGGTTGGTGGTGATAACCTGGGAAAAAGGGGCCTGGAGTTTGACTGGAACCAGGTTGCCAGGAAAATTTTGGCTGCTGGCCCGGATTCTGGTAGAAACCAGGGCCCTGGCTAGCGTATGAATTTTGCATATGTGGAGACATCATCGGTTGATTTCCCAAATAGGACATAGGTGGTTGGACATGCATTATATTCAAAGGACTCTGGGAAGGGTTGCCCCATGTTGGTCCCGTGGGTATGGGCATAGTAGTTTGTCCGGGGTTCCATTGATTGTGGAAAGAATTACCCCAGATCAGCATTCCAGACGAGAGAACGGATCCCTACCTAGAATTCCAAGGTCCTGATGTGGAGGAAGTTCCTAGGATTTCCCCCTGTGCAAGAATAGTACCCTGCATAGGAATAGATTGTCCAAAATTGGGACTGCCCCCAGTCGGGAAAGCGACTGAAGAGAAGGTGTTGTTTCCAAACGTTCCGGCCAAAGAAAACGGTGTCGAATCTACTGACATGTTATGTGAAGGTGGTCCTTGACTCCCTGCTCCAAATAAACTATGGTATATAGGTTGCCCGATGGACTGTTGATGCAATCCACTGAGTGAAGGGGACGAAGGAGGGATATGACCTCCTCCATAAGGGAAAGCATTAAAAGGAGTAGGAGTGCCCCCTATGTGACCTTGCAGAGGATCACTAGAGCTCCCTGCCCCCAGACCTGAAGTCTGTAAAGTGGAGTAGGAAAGTACAGGACTTGTACCCGAACTAGGCATCCCGTATGAGAACAGAGGGTCGATCGCACTTGGTGTGAAAGGGGTTGTGGCCGCCACCAAAGATGGGATCGGACCACTGTGTGATGTAGAAGTGGTCAAGACCATGGTGGCTCAGACTGATGACGATGGGTTAGGAGGTGAAAAATCTCTTGTGGTGACAACCATAGTGGGAATTGAAGAATTCCCAGAGGGAGTGACATCATTTGTTTCCATTGTTGTATGCAACACTGTCTGGCACTCGTAAAATTGGATTGGTACGATGAAAGGTGCCAAGAAATCAGTGGTTGGGGTTTCAACCAGGCCAAGAGCATGTGCTTCAAGGTCCAAAATGGTCGATTCCTCCGGGTGTTGGTCAGGTACAATTGCTTGTAACCCAGTCGCTTCAAAAGACCCTTGTTGGTCTAGCTTTCGCCTCAATGGTGGCGGGGGTGGCTCCAGTGTAACCGACGGCAGGCCAAGAAGCCTTCATGACCGGTGGAGCTCGTGATCCTCCACTGTGTGAGAAAATCAAAGACACTCTAAGGTATTCTAAACGCTCAAAAGTAACACACACTAAAAAATTCCCTAGAATATAAGACAGACAAACACTAAATTAATTGGAAGAACAGTTACAACAACCAACACTAGAGCAACTTACCGGTGCAAGTGCAACTTGAACACGGAAGCACCCTCTAGGTATACTCTTCAAAGCGTCGCCCGATGTATATCCTAGGTACCATGGTATACCCCCGCATTCACATGTGTATGTCCCTAAAAAAGATAGGCAACTAGGTTGCCAGTGCACGAACAATCACCAGGTAGGTACAGTCGAAAGTCGGGTAGACCACAATGAGAAAGATATCGAGCCCGAAACCTATCAAGGGTATCGAAATCAAGTGGTTTGAAAGACAAATGAGGACCTGGAATGGATTCGAGACCCATGAAGCCCAGTGGAAAATGCAATCAATGGAATCCAAAAACAAGCCTTATATATGTGTTCTCCACTACGATTGGTCCAGCTTTGGAGGGGTTATCTCCACTACCTTTCAGCACGCAACCTCATGTTTATCCCCTGTGTTATAGGGGGGTCTCGGATAACTTTCACGATACTGGACTTAGACACTCCCTAAATCAGACTCCAATGTTTGATTTTAAATGGCCTTGAAGAGTTTCCTCTCCAACCTAATCCAAGGCCCTAATCCTGAACTAGTTGGTTAACCCTACAAACAAAAAAGTATAATAAATTTTAGATTTAGCATTAATTTTATGGCTTTGTCTTATGTCAAGGGGTATGAAAGTGAAACTGATGATGTGTAAAAGATGAAAACAAAAATGAATAAAAAAAAAAAAAGCTGGAAACATAAAACTTTTACTTAATGCAAAATTTCAACAACTTTTCAAAATAAATATTTTTTAATTTTCTAAGATTTTGGACAACAAACTCAAAAGTAATTTCACTTGACTACAAGCTACTTATGATCTAAGTAAACTGCAAAAACTTATGAAATAAATGACTTTTCCCTGGCTAATAATGCAGAAACACACTCTTCAACCAAACAAGAAAATGAAAGAGATTTTTTTTTTTTTATTTAAATGTTGATAAAGAAAAAAGGAAAAATACCAACAAGTAAAAACCAAGAAAAAAAAATTATGGCCTAATCGCAGATCGCAAAGAGTCACTTCAACAAATCACACACTAGTAATTTTAACAAATGACTCTCACACTTGTCTAAAAACCCTAAAAAATTCTTTTTTATGAAAACTTTTAAACGAGAAAAAGCAAGCTAAGGGTAAGATTAGTCCTAAGCTACTGACTGCTAAGACAGAGGTTCAAATACCTGAGAGGTATAACTCTCATCAAGGGAAAGGATGACTACCTTACCCCCAAAAAAAAGGATGACTACCTTACCCCCAACAAAAACTATCCACCCCAAGCACGCTACTGATAATCCAACAACAAGCATGCGAACGCGAGCTGTATAGAGCAAGAGAGCGTGTACACGTGGGCTGACCTTGTATAGGCCGCGTGTATATCTAAACTCTGAGAAAAAACAACAACAAACAACCCAGACCAGGAAGATACCACTGATATTGATAATCATGATCTCCCGAAGGCTTGGACACTCTTTTTAACAGAAAAAGAAAACCAAGAAAGGAAAAATCATAAAGAAAAAGACAATATGAGATAAGACTGCAAACAACCAAGACTCAGACAAAATTCCAGAAAACCCTTGAGAATGTATGATTCTGACAGGGAAGAGGATGATTGCCTCAAAAATTCTTTGGACTCTACATGCTACTGCTACTTCCTCAGCTAGCATTTGCATGCGGTCTGTAAGAGAGTAGGGTGCGGGTACACACGTGCAGACCTTATGCAGGCTGCGTGTACCTCTATGGATCCCAACAAACATAGTAAATCAAATAACAGAGAAAGATGGTATGGTAAACCAGACTCTCTGCTAGCTCAGACCTTACCGAAACTAAAAAAGAAACAGCCAAGAAAAACCAGTCTTTTAAACTACCCAAAAACACATACAATTCCTAAGAGCCCTAGAGATTTCCCCAGTATGGTCACCAATTCTGTTGTGAGGGAAATCTCCTTATGGACTAGAAAATAAGGTTATACTTTGCATGCAGATATGACCAAGAGAAAATCTACTTTCTACCTTCATCCCCAGACTTAAATCCTATTTCTTTTCAGTAAAACATGGCTAGATCAACCTACCTTGTTCTAGGCGTTTGTTGTCGATCCATTGTCTTACTTGATCACTTGTTCGCAGTTCTCCTTTCCAATGTTGACCTACATACAAGACAAGCAACAACTACACATGAATCTTACCTATAGACTAACAGGTTAGAAATTCAAACATGTACTTAACAAATTATGAATAACTCATGAATTAGGACGGGAAAAGCATTTTCTTTATTACTTTGAATGAGTCAACTTACAAAAAGTCGAGACCGGCCATCACTCCGCGAACCTAATCCTGGGCTGCTCTTCAAATGTCCTCCAACTTATTTGCTTTGTCTCTCTTCTAGCATAAGGATGGCTAAAGGGTTGGGACAATGAGAATATGCAAATGGGTAGAGTTTCTTTTCTATCTTTTTTCCTTCTCCAAATGGGACCCCTAGCACTTATTTTATAGGTTAGAAGAAGCTAGGTATTTGGATGAACCCTCGGCCATGCATGGCTGGGAGTTTCAGTTAACTCACCTAGAGCTATGTGTTCCGTCGGAAACTTTCCTTTTTTCTTTCTTTTGTTGGTCCACGCAGGCTATTTGAGTTCAGGTAGCGTGTACACACATGAAGTAATGGAGTAGGGCACGTGGGCCTTTATAAAAGAGGATTTTTAAAGATTTTTTCAGCAGTGCCTTGGCAAAGAAGGGATCTGAGATGGCCTGATGCCAGGTAAGCGTGTATGGTGCAATTTAGGGTTATAATAGTGAGTGTCCATAGCCCCGATGGAGTCACGCTAACGTCACAAATCTTTCTATGCTTCCAACAAGATTCCATAGCCTTGACAGATTTATCTGCATACCCTCTCATACTGTGCGCTCATTTTATATGGTTGATTTTATTTCGATAGAATGCCCTGAGTGAGTGGGAGAGTAGGACGTCTTTTATCTACAAAATGAGGTGGTTAAGGTGAAATTTTATTAGCTCTGTCTCTGAGGTACATGTCGTTATTTCTAGCTTACCATCTTCCCCTTAAGGTTTTACCAGACCACCAGGAAAACATTTCATCACTTTTCTAAGGTTGTTCATCTGCGTAGGTTAGATAGAGAACCCCTTAAAACAACTACAGGTCCCTTAGCGCTTCTTGTGTTGTATGTGAGCGGTGAGTTAGGAACAAATTTTTTTGTATCGCATGAATTAAGGTCAACCATTGTATTTATAAACACAATCTTCAAAAGCGCAAAAGCACAATATCAAAAGACAAAAAAAAAATGCATTCCACAATCGACCTATCTAAAACAAAATCATGAAAACATAAGCACAATTTTATTTATTTATTTATAATGAAAATATTGTTTTAGGTCTTGGCCATTCACCGAGAGGGCATCAGGTTCCCCCCTCATATTGTGCAGCCGATATGTGCCTACCCCAATCTTCTCGACCACCTACAAAGGTCTGAGCCATATATTCTGAAACTTAGAATGTTTTCCTTTCAGCTCATTTGCTCTATCCCATTTAAGGACTAAGTCTCCTACTTCAAAGTTATTCTCCTTAGCCTTATGCTTATCAAACCACCTTTTCCCTATCTGTTGATGAGCTATGAACTTTGATTTTTGTTTCTCCCTCTCTTCTTCCATCATAAGGAGGGTATCAATTATTTGTTGTAAGACTGATGAGGGTTGTCCTCTAGAACCCTAAGAAAGTTGAAGAGATGGAAGATATAGCCCGTTTGAGAGAATGGATTCCTGTCCATATACTAGAAAGTATGGGGAATTTCCTATAGATTTCTTGGGTGTAACTCTATCAGCAAATAAAGAATTATGAAGTGAACGATGCCAATTCCTCTGGTTGTCTATAACTATTTTCTTCAATATCCTCACTAGGTTCTTATTAGTTGATTATTCCACTCCATTCCCGTATGGATAGTAGTTTGCAGAGTAGCTGATTATAATTCCTTTATCTAGGGAAATCTCTATTAATAAGGTGGAAGAAAAATAATCTTCATTATCAAAAAAAAGGATGGAGGGCACACCGAAACTTGTGATCAGTTGTTGTTCTATGAATTGGATCACCACCTTTTTGTTTAAAGGAGTTAGAGGGATGACTTTTGCCCATTTCATGAAATAATCTGTGGAGGTTAGTATGTATCTATGTTGTTTCTAAGAGCTCGGTGTAATATCTCCTATGACATCTAACCCACATTGCTCGAATGGCGTGGAAACGACCACCGATTAGAGTGGGATAACTTATCTCTTCTCCCTCCTCACTCTTATTTGACAAGTCTTATAGTTTCTAGCGTATGTGTGAGAGTCTCTAAATAGAGTAGGCCAGTAATAGCCATCTCTCAGTATTTTATGAGCAATGGTATTTCCTATGAAATGTCCACCTGCATGACCATCATGGAGCCCCTTCATAACTTTTTCTTCATCTTCATGTTTGAGACGTCTTAAAATTACCCCATCGTAATTAACATAGAATAATACTGAATTTATGAGGTGATATTGTGTGGATTTTAACCTGAGAGCTCTCCTTTTCCTAGGGTTTAGGTTTTCTAGACAAGTCCCATGATGCAGAAGATAATTCAGTTTCTCGTACCAAGAATCTTTCCCTGGGGAGACGTATGAAGCTTCGCCACACCATAATTCCAATTCATCCTCCCATCTGGGGTCATCATTTACTAGTTCCTGGTCTTTAGCAGCCAGTTTGCATAACCCCTGTCCTTTAACCAATTTAGCAGGTTTTATATCTAGATCAAATTCTTGGAAAACAGCCATCCAGTTTCCTCTTATTTCCCCAATATCTTGTTTAGTGAATAGGGATTGGACTGCAGGGTGAGGAACTATGACTTTGGTATGATTCTTAAGGATGTAAGATCTGAAGTGTTTCACTACTTTGTATACATAATAAGCATGTTTTTCTATAGAAGGGTAATTTAGTTTGCCCCCTTGGATATTAGTGCTCATGAATGATACTGGGGACTTGTTGTTGTCATCATCCTTCTGAGTCAATACCACAGCTAGTGATTGGTCGGAGGCAAAAGTGTAGAGAAATAAATCCTTGCTAAAATCAGGACTACGCAACACTGGGTCTTAAGATATCATAGTATTAATATTGCTGAAATCCCTTTTTCGTTCATCATCCCACTTAAATTTAGCATCTTTACGGATCATTTTTTGTAAGGGTTTGATAGTTTCAGTGAAATTAGGGGTGAATTTCCTCAAAATTGATTTTCCTGAAGAACGATTACATAGCCTTTTTGTCGTGAGGTAATGGAAGTTGAGCTATAACCTTAATCCTTTCTGGGTTTATGCGAATCTCTTCTTGGGATACAATGTGGCCTAACAACTTACCTTTCTCAACACCAAAAATAGTTTTCTTAGGGTTTAAGGATATACTCTATTTCCTACACCTTTCGAAAATCTAGGTTAAATGGTGGACGTGATCTTCTCTGTTCTTTGAATAAACAGTCACGCCATCTAAATAGACTACGACACATTTGTTGATTAGTCCCCAAAATGCTATGTCCATGGCCCTTTGGAAGGTCACTCTGGAATTGATTAACCCAAAGGGCTTGCGTTTATAAGCAAAGGTTCCCCACTTGGCTCGAAAGGTACTCTTGAAGTGGTCTTCTTCTGAAACTAGAACCTGGTTGTAACCTAAGAAACTGTCTAGCAGGGAGAAAATTTCAGAACCAGACATAGTCTACAAGAGTTGCTCCATTGGTGGGAATAGGTAATTGTCCTTTTCTAAAGCTCTGTTGATTTTTCTGAAATCTACTCATAGGCGGATCACCCCAGTCTTTTTCCTCATAGGAACCAAATTTTATACCCATGCAGAGTATCTAACCTGGAAGATAATTTTGGCATCTAATAGTTTCTTTAACTCTTGACACATGAGAGGTTCCAGGGATGGGTGGTATTTCCAGAGCTTCTATTGGAAGGGTTTCACTTCAGGTTTTAAAAGGATAGTATGTTGAATGATACAGGTATCATAATTTTTCATATCTCGGTAGGACCATGCAAAAAATATTGATATTGTCTGAAAAGTTTGAGATAGGCCTTCCTTTCCTCTTTAGACATTGTCTTGCTAAGATTTATATTCTTGGGGTTTTCTGGGGTTCCTAGATTTATAGTTTCATGCATGGGACATGAACTACCTGTCTTCGTGTTTTTTGACCCTTTAAATCTTTCCCTTAGGTCAAAAAGGTTTTCTAAATTTTCTATTCCCTTCCATATCATGTGAGACCTTGATTTGTCAGTCAGTTGATCTGTCTGAGAATAGGTTTATGTTGATTGTTCCTGGAATAATTCATCGTCAATAGACAAGTATTTAAAGTTATCCTGATTGGTCAATAAGTTTATGATCTGTTCATCTCCTTCAAATAACTTCCAGTTAGAAGTATTGTTGGGAATTGACGATTTGTAGAGTAGCTCCACAGTGAACCAGGAGGCTTCATAATATTCTAGTGATGATAGCCTTGAGGCAGTGATGGCTAGAGAATCAACAATAATCTGCAGATCATTGTAATGTTGAAGGCTTCAAAATGCTCTATTAGCATGTGCACTTCCTGTTGGTAATTCCTTAGGTGTGGAGAGTTGAAATGTATAGTGTTCCTTACTTGTCTAACGATGATTTTAGAATATCTGAAAACCTTTAATTCTTTGACGTTTAATTCCATAGCTTTGTTTATCTTTTGTACTAGAGCTTCATAATCTATAGTGTTGTTTGTGCACTCGAATTCTATTCTATAGGAAAGGAATTGTCCTTTACCTTTTGGATCAATAAGAATGCACCTTTCCCCTGACCCTTCTTGTTATTTGGATCCATCAAAGTATAAGGTTCAAACTTGTGGGAAAAACCTATCAGCTTCCTCTTTTTTGTCACTATCTTCCTCTCCTCCTGTTCGTTCCATGATTTCTAACGCTGGTTCTTGACAAAAGAGTGTTTCCTCTTCCATCGTTGGCAATTTCTCTTGACAAATCACTTTGGAGTTTTGAGTAAGAGGGGCATCAGATGAGAGGGGGGAGAAATTCCCGAAATCGGAGTCATGGGAATAATTGCCTAGAATGGGAAAATCTGTCTGTGAGGGTTCATTCAGGGTTTCTAAGTTAGTGACAGTATGTTTTAGATATCTTTCCCTATCGATCCTGATCATATTTTTATGTCTCTTTAATGGAAGCCAAAGTTGAGCCCAGCCTGTACTAAAGTATCCGTTTAACTTCTCAGACCAATCTTGACTTAATAACAATCCATAAATTTCTGGGATATCTACTACAATGATGTCAATTACTTGCACAAATTTAGGGTTTGTCGCTATTCTTATCATTACATATTTGATCTCTTCCATAACCTTCACCTAGGTTCTTTCTAATTGTATAACATGTTTATCTCTTTTGAGAGAGACTGCATTTAATTTTTTTCAAATAGACAATGGCATAACATTGGAGGATGCTCCTGAGTCAACCAAACAATTATGGGGGTTTATGTTGAAGACTTCAAATGTCAAAAAGAATAGTGGGACAAAAGGATTTCCCTTCTTATCCTCAGAGCATGTGTTCATAGTTGGTTTATTCCTTTGATCTATGGGAGTTATATTTTCTCCTTGGTGGGTGCTTGTCATAGGACTTTCTACTGATTTCAATGCTTGTAACAAAAAGTCCTTTTGATGAGGGATTCTACACATGTCCAGGACAAATATATTTCCTTTCAACTTCTTCAAATCTTCTACTATGTTTTAGTCTAGCTTGGGAGATTCTTGTGTATATATGTTTATAGGGTTTCTTGTAGGAGAAAAAGGTGATTTCAGGTGATCAGGAGCTGGTTTTCCTCTTGAAGTTTGGGTCATAGTAAGTTCGTTTGAGACAGGTTGACCCCTACTTTGTGTTTTCACAGCCAAGACTTCTATGGGTGGTTCTTGAACCTCAAATAGGTCATCAGAAGGAATAGGTAAATCAGGGTCCCATATCAACATGGTTGTTTCTTCTGGTGGATCAACCTCTTCCTGATCGACAATATTCATAGTTGAGCCACTTGATTGTTTGGTTAGGGAGACTTCATCTAAATATTGATTGGCCATAAAATTCATGGCATGCACCCATTAAGGGAATTCTCTTTCAGATTGATTCTCTTGATGATAGGTACATAAAGAGTCGGATGCTACATTTCCCAGATCGATGTTTAAGTTGGTTGGGGGAGGTTTAATTGCTTTGAAAGGAGGTTTTATTTTAAAAAAGGGTTTATAGGGCCTATGGCCTTGGTTTCCTTCCCCTGAATTTCTCTTCATGTCTATAATTTCATTTGACAACTTCTTGACCATGATTTTTAGGTATTTTATGTCCCCACTTCCCTTTTTGGGACCTTATTCTTCTTGTTTCCCTGGGGGTCTAGTCAACATGAGTCCTCTCTTGGAAGGAGGCTAAAATTCTTTCTTAACTAATGAGACATGGCCTTATTTACATCCCTTCATTTGGAACTCTATTGTTTTGGCTTCTTCAAAATTATCAGCTAAGGTTGTTTTGGCGGACCTCTTCACAAACATGGAAATAGAAGCTGGGAGAGCATTAGCATATACTTTGATTTTCAACTCCTGAGTGGGTTTAGCTTCAGGTTGGAATTTGTTTAAGATAGTGGTGAACCTTTGATTGAAGTATTTGACCTTCTCCTTTGAACTCATGGTGGTGGTGAACAATTCATCCATCAAGGCTCCTGTAGTGGTTTCTTCTACAAATTTATCTAGAAAATCCTTTTGAAACTTCGTCCAACTAGTTATGGATCCTATAGGTAAGTTAAAATACCACGTGGAGGCTGAATTCTCGAAAGTGTAGGGGAAAAGCCTGCATACTATGTCTTCATGTTGAACATTCATTAGTCTGATAGCCAGTAAGAAATTTTGATATCATCTTTAGGCAATCCTGAGGTTTTAGGGTCAAATTTAGGGAGTAACTTCTCTAGATGTCGGGGAAGATTGTGTACTCATCCATGGATAGCCAAAGAATATCTAGCCAACCAAGGTTGATTATTCTGAGGTGGTTTTCCCTTTTCTTCATCATGGTCATTGTTATATTCCATGTCTTTATATCATCCTGAGTTAAACCCTTCCTCTTCAAAAAAGTCGTCAGGCTCGAAGTAGTTGTCGTTCGGTGTTTCAGGGATTATGTTAAGAGGATGTTCGATTTCGGTGAGAGAGAAATTTATCAGGTCTTCTACTATGTGAAAAAATACATGGTCGGGGGACTCGACCACTGGTCTGCTTATTTGTTTTCTTTGAGGAAGTAACAGAGCTAAGTGCAATGCACCGATCTGTCAGGCGTAAGCTCTTGTGATTCTTCTAAATTGGTTCAATTCCTCATGAGGAAGAGTGTAACATATATCAGGGAACATATGCTCTTCCTCATGTGAGGGTGAGTTAATTGTTTTAGTAGTACTCAGTGTGTGTGGGATTTCTTGGGAATGACTAGCCATTCATGTGGGCTATTTTGAATCTACAGGTTGAGCGAAAGATTTATTTTTTGTAAAATATATTGTCAGCCATTCATTCTTCAGGCCCTCCTTCTAGCGCCAATTCTGTTGAGGGGTCCTACATCCCTTTAACTCAAAAACATGAAACAAACCCACCACTGAGGCCTAATTAGACTCTGCAGCATTTAATAGTGGAATCATTCTTCAAATCTTGCGATCCGGCCAAATAATCGATGGGATTTTCATTTTCTAGTGAAAGTTTCTCCTTCATTTTGGACGTTCTCTTTTTTTGTTTTGTTTTATAGGTGGGACCGATAAAAAGATAATAACCGATATAAAACAACTGGGTAACCAGGTGGGAAAACTTAACTACTGGAGAATATTGAGCTTGGGATAACCATTTCTCTCTAGCATGCAGACAAAGATTCTCTACCACAAGCCTAGTAATAATACATTAACATTATGGTGTTCAAATTATTGACTGAGACACAATTCATCAAAAGAAAACATGCATGCAATAAACGATGGAAAAAAAAATAGTTTCATTAACTCTACTCATCAATCACATATTAACACAACGATTTACTTTGATCATTAAAGATAAGAACTATAAAACATTGAATCAGATAACTTATCAAGAGATTTTGAAGCTGTTACTCATTACAACATCCATTCATGATATGAAATTGGAAATAATTCTTCTCCACATCCAATCATACACGATTTTGATGAAAACACAAAATTGTCTATGGTCTGAAACACGACTTCTCAGTTAAGGCAGCTCTGAAATAGTTCATTATAAATCCAAAAATGAGGCCCTTTGCAACAACCATTGACCTTTGACTAATAGGTCAATCCTCCTATTTATAACATACTATTAACTAAAAATAACTATTAAAGTGGAGCTAAGTAAAACAAAATTCACCACATAGTGCTTTCTTCTATCAGTCTTCAAAGAGACATCAAAAAATCTCATTTGAGTGGATGACTCTTCTCGTACACTGACCACTTAACAAAGATATCCTTCCATGTGTTGGCATATGGTAATATATGTTGTTCCATTGGTGCCAAAAGAATCTCTCTTATCTCTACTGCCTGTGCCCGATACTTGACTATTCTGGCACTTAACTACTGCAACATGGCTCAAGATTTGATCGGCTTCTCCATGAACTACTGCACCTGTCCCGACGCCATGTCTACCACCTTTTTTATTTCCTTAGCCCATGATGAGTCTTGTTTGGCATGCGATTTGACTATGTCACCCAAGTCGACAAAGTCATCGGGTGGGACAAATTCGGGGAGGGCGATGTCTCTCATTACCTGGTTGAACTTGGTCTATCTTTTCTCGCACTTGGCCCACTTCTCTTGGATTGAACGATGAGGTTGTTGAGCCATTTTAACCCAATATTTGGTTGATTTCCTTATGCAGTTGATGCTTCTTTCCCTTAGCACCCAGATTCCATGCTCTTCAGTGTCTCGGCCCGGTTGCACCATGCTGATATAGTCGATCCTTTCCATAGTTTGGTGTTCTTTCTCGTACCACCTCTCCATATCCTTGCATGTCGATAGTTCCATGAGGGTGTCTTCTTGAAGCTATACTATTCTCCTAGTGAATAGGTGTCATTCATTTGTAAATTTATTGTAGGCCTCCTTGAATTCACTCCTTAGGAACACCGCAACCTGTGTGGTGTCCTAGTAATATTTTTCCAAGTGGCACAAATGTTCCAATTCTTTCAAAGTGGTGGCCAACTCCTCTTAATCCCTTTTCTCTCTGTCCAAGGTGGCACCTGCGATTTCCATCCCTACACCGATAATTTTGGATGTCTTGGCATGCTCTGTGTTGATCAGTTTTTTCTCTGTGGTGATGAGGATGGAGTGATCTAGAGTGATCCTCCTCTTATTGGTAGTTCTCTATACAATAAATTTACTTTTTTAGTCATAAGTGATAGCATGTATGTCAGCTACTTCATCCACAGGTTCAGGGATTTGTTGATCTCCCTAGGTGAGAATATCTCCTAGGCTTTCGATGGTATATATTTGTTTAAGACTGGTTCTTGAACTTCCTCCATGTGTTATGAAGGTTTGACTTTTGTTTGTTTCTCATTGGGAAGTTGAGTACTGATTGAAATTGAGGCATTGGGGGTAGGCTCATTACTTACTTGATAATCAACTGTTGAGACGTTGATTTCCTGTTGTGGAGCTACTTCTTTTTTTCTACTCGACCCTGGCTCATCCTTCAGACTATCCTCTTGGGTCTCTAGTGCATCGGGCAACTCAGTGTCTAAGACACTTTCAAGTTCTTGTTATTTCTATGGAACACCCCACATTTTAGCATCGGGAGATGGGTAATATGCCTTCTCTGGCTCCTTTTCCTTTGTGATCCGCACATGAGTCACCGAGGATACCTCCATAATTTCTTCATCATCATAGATATTTATCAATTCACGAAGGGGGTTTGGTGCACTAGTTCTCCCTAATGTTCTGACTATCTCTAGCTGAGATGAAACATCCCCTAGCGATCCATCTTGTGGCATTGTAATTTCAGGGTTGTCTAACTCAGTGATTTCATCAATTTCTATTAGTTCAAGGCCACTTGTACCTACTCAGATTTCATTTGGGTTGTTGGCAGGGGACCCTATCATTCCTATGAGGTCCGAGTCATCTTGCAGCTGATAAATTACTCATTGATCATGTTCAATCATGAGAAATCCCCTTTCTCGTACATCCTATGTCATAGGGAAACCTCTATCCTGCACTGGAGCTACCAGGGGAACCTCTGTTACTTTTGTCGCTATCATTTCTTCCATGTCTCTGAGGGCCTATTAAGCCAATTTTTGTATGGTCTCCACCTATTCATCCAAGATCATGACCCTGAACCTAGTCATTTTGGGTTTATCCATCCTTTCCACCACATCGTCCGAGTCTTGGGAATTTTTTGTGAAGACCTCATCTTCAAATGTTTTGTGGGCGTACGATCAGTAGGACAACACTTGCGAAGCATGTTTAAATAATATACCCTTTGGATCATGCTTGCAGAATTGGCTTGTCTGGAATCTAAAATCTAGTTGTCTCAACCCTCCTTGTTTGGCTTGAGAAGTGTCCTTCATCAAGTAGAAACCTACATGGAAACCATAAGGTATGAACGCCTGCTTCTTGTCCTTGACTAGGGTAGCATTGTATCCTTGCAGGATGGTTTGGTAGCATATTTCTCCTACTACAAGCTTGTCCAGGACATGAGCTGGTAGGAGATGTGGGACTCTGGTGGCCTTGAACACCCTGATGTAGGTGTCACTCTTGTCCAAGTACCAGTGGCCTATCTTTGATATAATCTTCTTGGTCATAGCCGATAGTCTCAGGCATTATTTTTTAAAAAGAATGAAATAAATCCGTGCAATGAATTCTTCACAAATGAGGGAGTAAGAGTTATTGTACCTATTCTCCCATAGGATGTTGAAATACAAGTGGACCGGGAGCTCTTCAACATGCCATCTCAAATTCATGTCGATGAAGATGTTTCGGGTGCACATGACATCGAGAAGATATGAATCCATGTATAAGGATGGTGTCTCTCCTTCCTTCGACATCTGGGCTTGTTGGATACAGATGCTCAGTTTTTTAGAAATGATCGCTCCCTAGTTGAAACTGATCATGAATATTTCCATTGTGTAAGCTAAGGGCATGTATGCCTTTGAAAATATGGAGCAGTCCTTTTCTCCATATAATATACAGATGAGAGCCATCATAAAGATGTATGGATCCTTTAAGTTGGCGGTCTGGTACCAACCCATGCTTCGATTGGTGTATTTCTTGTCTTCCCTCCACCATGAGTCCATCACCTGGTTGGTGTCATCGCGCTTGTATAATTTCAGGATGAAATATTTATTCAGCCGCTCCTCAGGGTCTCAGAGTTTGTAGTATTTTTGGACCTCTACTGGAAGGAAAACTCTGACACATGCACGATTTTTATCATTGATTAAACAATTTTCTATGTCTGTGTGGTCGATAAGCCGCTTCAGAAGTTATATACAGGAAAAAATGGGGGTTCTTCTTGCTACCATGTGTAGGTATGACCGTTGGATATTCAGAAACACCTCATCGTCAAGCGCTCTCACATTTGGGTCACTGTGTGGGATATATTCTGGGTATTCTTCCCGGCTGATCTTTTTAAAGAGATCTCTCCAATGTGGGAGCGTCACGTTGGTCCTTGTGTTTGCCTCTATATCTCCAAAGGATGGAGGATGAACAAAAACCTTCTTCATTGTTGTTTTGATGACAGGTTCTGTTATCGGAGTGTATTTCAATTGTTTTATGACCCCTGGGGAGGAGCCTTCACCTAACTCTAGTTCTTTTAGCTTTGGTTCCCTCGACGATAATCTAGTGGTTGGATTTCTTAGAGGCGTTGTTCCTTAAATCAAAATAAACCTTTATAGATTGTGTAAAGAACAAAACCGGATAAGAGGCATATAATTTGTAGCCATGTAAAATTCACAGACTTGGATACATACCTGTAAATATTGCTAAGCCTGGTTATTTGATACTCACGGGATCTCTGCAGCTTTTGAATTATTCATCTCGCTTCTCTGGATGCTCTGAATTTTCTTGCGCTCAAAATGATTTTGTTTACAATGGCTCAAGTGAATTTAAACCAGGGAATAGATTACTGTGTCGCATCATCCATTCAATTCAGTTGATGTGTGAAATTTAAACAAATCATCCATTGAATATCTACATCTTAAATTCATCGTGGGTTGATGGTGGAGGCATGGGGGTGATGTGGTCTATCATTGATTTTAAACGACCATTTTGATTGGCGCACGAGGTAGAAAATAATGAGGGATTTGGTATTAATAAACCCCTTAAATGATCAGAATCTGATTGTATCTAACGTTAAAAAGTCCCATCATGTCACTTTCTCAGTAGGTGGATTGAGGATCAAGGATGTGCTATGAAATTTTTCATCGATGTCCCTCGCAAAATATTCGAGGCCGATCAATCTCATCATACAATGCACTCGTTGAAAAGATAACTCAGAGGTGTGATTTGGACTTAGGGAACCAAGATTAAATCAGGGAAAAACTAGGCCATACGGTTCTCTAATATGGCAAAGACATGTGGCGTTGAAGACCGATGACCTAATTTGCGCATATTAATCAGACTCGAGACTTTTCTTAAGTTATTCGTCCTAAAAACACCTTAGATTTCTGGTGTCGAAAACGTATCCAGGATCGTCGATCGGCAATAAACCTACCTAGTGCTTTGTTCGAATTAGCCTCCTCAAAAAGTACTGACGCCAAAGACATCTTGGGGGTCAGTGATCGGGGATATCTTTTAGCACAGTCATAATGTTTGTTGAGATCCCTTTAGGTTTTCCCTGATTCCAATAAGTGCATCGGGTATCGACGATCAGATATATCTTTTCTTTCTTTGTTAATGTCTATTCCCCTCGTCTTTTACTGATGTTGAAGAGGGATCGACTATCAGATATATCCTTATGCAAAACTTTGGCGCAAAAAAAAAAATCCTTTTTCCAATGCCGATGGAGATTGACGCTCGGTGACTGAGGTTTCCTGAATGGCTCTTTTCCTTCTTTGAATTCCTTCTGATTCTGATTCTGAGTGTGTCGGGTGAAGTTTTTGGATTTTGATTCTTTATTTAGGTGTTAATCCCTTTTAAGTCACGGGGTTTCATAAATTCAAACAAACTTGAATAGCTAATGAGAGTCAAGATAATAAGAAAAGAAAAATCATTTCTCAAAATGAAGCTGAATCAGACAGTGCAAAGATCAAGTGGTACCCAAAAAGTGAAAATTTGACATAGGATTTTTAGGGTGTGTTGAGTGCTCAACATGTCCCACCCTAGGAAGTGTGCCCCTTCTCTACTCAACAGTCCTTCAGATGGCCCACTTCCCTTCTGGGGCTTCAAAAACAAGCCAGAAAGGAAATCTTAGAGATTTTTAGATGCATGTTGGAACCTTGGGAAAATAATTCTCAACAGTCCTCTCATCTAGAGAGAATTCTCACGGGCCTAAAAACTCACTTCTTCAACAACTCACAGGCCTAAAATCCCACCTCTTCAACTCAATATTCATTGGTTACTCATTAACCACAACTACAAATATTTCCAAGTACAATTATGGTGATGGAAGCCAGGTACATATGACCAGAGTGAGTAAATAGTGAAGGAATGATCATAAAATGAACTAAGTTCCCAAAATATATTTGCATGAATTTAATTTGACACTTGTCACCTAATGAACTAGTTTTGAATCCACTTGGTGACTCATTCCCAACCTTTAGGAACTTAGAATAAATGAATATCCATACTTTGGACTTTAGTAAATATTATTATAATGTTTCCTTGGGATTAAGCCCCCTTGGTTTAGTCCCCTTTCCTAGACTCTTAGCCCCCTTTCCATTTTAGTGGAGTTATATCCCCCCATATTGATTCGTCTGAATGGGTCTATTGCATTTATGTATTTTATTAATATAATCGAGTGTGATTACATATTAAAAAGATAAGATTGATGTCATTTTAGCATCCAAGATCTCCAACCTTTAATCACGCATGCACTCTTGCCTCAAAACACATATACAAAGGCACTCTGGCCCAAAATATCTTGGCTAACCATCCTATATGTAAATTTACATTTACATTTATAATTGGGGTTTGGACTAGGGGTATTACATTCCCCTCCCCCTTATTTATGCATAGTACGCAGTGCATTATATACACATATACAAGAAAAATTCTTCAAAAATATTCAAAAATATGCGGGTACTCTTCCCGCATGGAATCCTCGAGACTGTACTAGTTACATTGCACCTTTACTAGTTCTATGCCCCAATTATGGAGCTTCTTGACCTTCCAATATAATATGCACACTTATTGTAGTTGAGATTCTCCCTCTTTCTCCAGTTGGATCACATTCCAATGAATTACATGATTAGCATTAGGTACATACTTTTTAAGAAAAAATACATGGAATACATTATGAATGCACATGGATGTAGGTAGTGCAAGCATGTATGCAACAAGACCAATCCTCTCCAGGATTTCAAATCGCCCACAATATTGTGTTTAAGCTTCAAATTGTTCCTGAAATTCAAGGAACTTCTCTTGGCCTTCACTTTCAAGAACACATGGTCACCCAATTTAAAATCTCTATGAGTTGTATTTTTATCAGCATATCTTTTCTTCTTGTCTTTGGAAGCCTTTAAATTCTTCTTTATTTTTACTGTATGTTCCTCCATTTCCCTGAGCAATTATGTTCCAACCATTTCTTTGCCTATGGGGTTGTCCCAAATCACTAGTGTGTCTCATTTTGTGCCATATAGTGCCTCAAATGGACTCATATTTAAAGATTATCGATACCCATTATTATGAGAAAACACAACCAAGTGTAGATAATCTTCCCATTTTTATGGTTTATCCATCACGTACACCCTCAACATGTCTTCAGTCACCTAGTTGATTATCTCTTCTTTCCCATCTGTCTATGGTTGATAATTTGTGCTAAAGTTCATATTTGTTCCAAATCCTTTGAATAATACCTTCTAAAATTTTTATGTAAACTTGGGATGTCTGTTAGACACATTTGTATTAGGCACACCATGCAACCTAGAAGTTTCTCTCATGCATATATCTGCAATGTTAGTTTCCTTGCAAGTTATATTCATTAGAATAAAGTGGGCATCATTTGTAAGATTATCCACCACCACCATGATGGAATCATGTTGGTTGGTTATTCTTGGAAGCTTAGTGATAAAATCAATTGTTACAAATTCCCATTTCCACTCAGGAATGGGTAATGGTTGTAGCAAACCACCTGGGTGTCTGTGGTCAACCTTGAATTTTTGACATTCTAGACATCTACCAATAAAATTAGCCACCTCTTTATTCATACCTGGCCAATAATATTGGCTCTTGACAGCTGAAATTGTCTTTTGGTAACTCGGGTTCCTAGCATAAGGCACATTATGCATTTCTTTTAATACCATAATTTTCAACTCCTGAAAATTAGGAATATAAAGTATGCCTTTGTACAAGAGAATTTCATCCTCCCTTAGCTTATAATTTTCAATTTTCTTCTGCAAATTACCTCGTTGTAATTTTGTCTTTATCTCCATACAATGTCGATCTGACTTTCCAGCTTCTAATATTATGTCTTTTAAAGAACATTTATACATGATAATGGTTGTAGCATGCATCGCATGCACCCTTCTGTTGATCACATCAACCATCTTTTTCTCTTTACCTTTGATATTCTTTATATCAAAGTGATAGTCACGAAGGAAATCCAACCATATTCTTTGCCTATCATTTAAAGTTGGTTGTCCAAAAACATATTTCAAACCACTATGTGTCAGACAATTGGCTTAGGTTGATGGAAAGTTGGTATGGATTTTTGGTTTTCATTGATGTCAACCATTGAAGAGTGATATTGTATATTTATGTCAACCCTTAGTGATTGATGTCCACCCTTGGAGAAAGTTCGGTAGTGAATTCTAGTAGCACAAAGGTTTGGGTAATGGACACAAGTTTGTTTGATGTATAATGGTAAGAATTTTAATATATTTGAAGGTAATACTATTCTATATGGATAGTACATGTCATGCCATTTCCGGTGGTATGTGTAACATCACATAACTCCTCACGGTTAGAGAGTTATGGCCATGTGAAGTTGGAGAACCCAGGTTTGGGTAATGGACCCAAGTTTGTTTGATGGATAATGGTACGATTTTTGATATACTTGCAGGAAATACTTTCTATATGGATATTTCATTTCATGCCATTTCCATTGGTATGTGGAATGTCACATAACTCCTCACGGTTAGAGAGTTATGGCCATGTGAAGTTGGAGAACCCTCATGAGTCATCTAGAAGCCTCAACAAGTCAAAGTGTTTGCAAAGAAGAAATTATTTAAATAATAAAGTGAAGTGATGAGTGTACTATAAATCAAAGTGGATACAAAATAAATTATTTAAATAATAAATTTAATGGATAAATTACTAAGTAGACAAGTGGTTAGAAGTGGGTTAACCCTAAAATAAAGAAAGTGGGTTAAGATGGTTAAAAGGTAACCCCTTGAGGAAGATACATGAAAGTATACATAAGAGGAAAGGATCTCTCATTTAATTACACTTGAGAATATTGAATATATACAAGTGACTGAGGTAACCAAATGATATCTAAGTCAAATTTCAGACGAAAGGTGAAGTAAAGAAGGATGAAATTCAAGGGAGGATAAATTGTTTTGATGATGCTTTCTAAGGTATGTTATTTATAGGTCATCTCACCATTTTCACAATAAATTTTTTTCTAGAATGCTTCAGACCATGAAATTGGGAGGTCATTGAGAAAACATATCCAATTAGTTGTGGTGTAAATTCTAGCTTGTGGTTCGTTGTATTTTTGGAGTTACACTCCATGGAAAATAGGGTTTGTGGCTAGTCCTGAAACTAGTCTAAAACAAGTGTTTCAGGTAAAAATGTCACAACTTCTTCATAACAGATCCAAATTCCATAAAAAAAACTTGGTTGGTTAGGGTACAGTATGTAGTATTTGGGATAAAAGTTTCATATTCATACAAGAAATATTCCATGCGGGGCACGCTCTATAATTTATCTCTCTAGAATAAGCTAGAATTCAACAAGGTGTGCCATTTTTTCTATAAATCCTTTTATGAGAGGTTCCAAGTAGTGAAACCTGGAGGAAGTGCAGAGAAGAAACTGAAGAACATTGTGTACTAGTTTCATATATTTATTCATTACAGGTACATAGTTATGATTATTGCAAGTTAGGGTTGTTGACTAATCCAAAACTAGTCATGTGAGACTAAAGTAAAGTTTGATGAAAATGCTAGTCTCTTGTTGTTAAAGTTAAGGAGGGCTTGCAGATATGTGATCATATACACCAGGTCTATTACAAAGTTATAAATAAGATTTGTATGATGAAATTGATGAGGGATTTTGGTTGAGGTACATGTTGGGTAAATGGTTGAGACAAAGTTGATGAGTTGGCACACACATGAGGTGTATAGTTGATGATGTTGGTACATCTTGATGAGTCATAGTTGATGAGTAGTTGATACATGATTGGTACATACTTGGTACATTGTCGGAGACACTTTTTAGTAGTATTGTTGACACATGGTTTATGGATGATTTAGAATACTTGTATTGGTATATTATTAGAAGCACATATTGATCTTGGTGATGATTACATGTTGTTTTGTTATGCTTGGTTGATGCACATATTTGAGAGTTTTACTGGCTATTGATCTTGATGAGTAGATGTGATTTGGTTGATAAGATTGATGAGACAGGCTATTTTGATAAGTTTTTTGGATAGGTTGTTGTGACATGTTATTCGTATAGGTTTGGTGCATGGTTGATGAACTCGTTGATGGTACAGGTTGAGATACATGTTGGTGCATTGTTGATGAACTTGTTTATGGTACATGTTGATTACAGGTTGGTGCATGGTTGATGCACTTATTTATGGTACAGGTTGATTACAGGTTGATGTACAGGTTGATGCACAGTTGATGCATGGTTCAGGTTATTGGTACAAGTTTTTTGGTGCAGGTTGATTGGTATGGGTTTACAATAGTATATATTACAATGATAGTGTGACAATGGTTCAATCATTCTACTTATACGTTAGGGAAGTTGGATGGGGAAAGGACAGGTGGTTGTAGCCACCTTTTGATTCTAGCCGGAGAACATAGGGGGTTGTAGCCTCCTTCTAGTTGTAGCCATAGAATTGGGGAATTGGATATTTCCTCAGGTTGTAGCCTAAGAAACTAGGGGGTTGGATCCTCCTTCCAATTGAAAATGGAAAAAAAAGTAAGTTGGTTCTTCCAATGAATGTAATTCTTAAAGACATATAAGAAAAAACATTTTGTGGTTTTCTCCCGCTTTGGGTTTCCATGTAAAACATTGGTGTACTATGTATGTGTGTGATTTCTCATTTTTTCATTGTTTATTTACTCTGCAACTATTGGATGATAATGCTAGATTGATATAACACTTGCATTTTATGGTGAAAAATGATTAAATTGATCTATTACTGATTCACACCCCCTCTTAGTAATCCAACAATTGGTATCAGAGTCAATTCCTTCATGAAATAGTTTAACCACTGGAAGGAGATCATGGATTATTATAAGAATGCAGTATCAATGTTTAATGGTCATAATGGTTTTAAGTATGAGATGTGGAGAAGAAGGATGGAATTATTTTTACAGGCACATGGACATTATATTTGGCTATTAGTTGTTATAGGATATGATAGTTCAAAAAGGGAAAAAACTTCAGCCAAGAAGAAATTGAAGAAGACGAACAAAATAGCAATGGATTTCATATGAGAAGGATTACCTAATCCAGTAAGAGAAAATGTTGGTAAATTTTCATCGGCCAAAGAAATTTGGGATAAGTTACATGACATATATTTTTCACCCATCACAGATTCAAAAAATTTCAAAGAAGATGTAGATACATATCAAGAAGAATTATGTTCACCATGTCAAACAGATTCAAAAGATGAAGAGTACATAATCACCAGAGGTATGTTGTTTTTCTTTAATTGTGAAAAACATGGACATCTTGAAATATAATAGGAAATGAGACAAAAGAACTAATTGAAAAGGAAGACAATTATGAAGCAAAATTGATTAGTGCTTTAGATGAACTAAGAGAAGAAAACAAGTCACTCAAGAAAGAATTGATGAAACAAAAGGAAAGTGTTCACATTTTTTAAGAATCCCAACAGGTCATCGAGAACTTAAGAACTCAACTAGAAGAAGCCATAAAGATCGAAGAAAATATTGAATATCAAAATAAGTATTTGGAAGTCAACATAGAAGCACAGAAGGAAGCAACAGAAATGAGAGAGAATATATTGTCATATCATATTAAGGAAATAACTAACGATCTAAACCAGCTTGAGGCATAGTTTGGTCAAGAAGAGAAAGGACTTGAAGAAGAAATAATCACATTAAAAATTCAGGTTGAATAAGCAAAAAGAATAGAAGAAGTCATGAAGTCTCAGATAATGAAGAAATAAGAAGAGGTTAAGAAGAAGAAGTTATCACATTGAGAAGTAAAATTGTCAAGCTCAACAAGAATGTTGAAGAGACATAAACATCCACATTAGTTATAGAGAATGAAGAGAAACACTCTAGGTTGCTAGAAAAGAAGAATGAAGAAAATAGAAAGAGTTATGTAGAAGTAATCAAAGGAAGGAATCATGGTCAACCAGAATCCAATAAAACTATTGAAGATATATATTCAATAAGACCATCCATGTTCAAGCCACAAAGAAGATTCAATAATGAGCATGATCATTCAAGGCAAAATTTTAGAAGGACTACGCCACAAAGAATATCATTCACTCCCAGGTGTGAAAAATTATTTTATGGTCATTGTTTTTATTGTACTAAATTTGGACATAAGGTTGCAGATTGTAGGGATTATAAAAAAAATGTTCAAGCAAGAAATGCCTATGTGGCCCCATGTAACATTGAATGTTACAAATTTCATAACTATGGACACATAGATAGTTATTCTAGAAGCATGATCGATACTTACATGAAAGAGAACACTGATATCGAATGTAAGAAAGTGTGGTTAAGAAAACACGAAGATCATGTGAACAAACACTAGGTCCTAGAGATCACAAGATTGGCAATAAAACGATATGAAGAAAATTCTACAGAAAAAAAAAAGATGTCATATACAGAAAGGTTTGGAAAATAACTCAAAGAAAAGAAGGACAGGTAAATAAGGAATAGGTTCAAGAGATTGTACTTTCAGAAATTTTAGTGAAAGATGAATCCACAGAGAAAAATAAAGAAGTCAGAGCTCAGAGAGATGATCAATCTACCAATTAATATGATGATGAATATACCAATGAAGATGTTGATGAATACACATCAGAACATGAATTGTTTTGAGCCATTTGGCTTAGATAGTCCCAGGTAATATTAATATTAGATAGGGGGAGTCTATGCGATAGTTGTGAAAAAACAAAGGACCATCCTTTGAGAAGATTGTGGAGTTTGAGAAGACATATCCAGAGAAGTCAGATAGAAAAAATACAATTTGATATATTAATCAAAACTTCATGATAGTATAGTGATAAATGGGTCAACATTATGAAGAATTGCACAATTAGAGTCTTGGACAGTATGGAAAGAGATGGATTCTTAAGAATACTTAGCCAGTTTGGATAGATATATGACAGTGGATGAGAGCATGGATTCATAGATTGGTTTAGAGACAAAGGAACATTATCATAATGGATGATAATTACACATGAAATGGCTTGAACAATGCTAATGGATTCCAAACTGATAGATATGTTTTGGACACATGAGGTGCATACAACAGTTCACATTCAAAATAGAGTAATTCTCAGAAACAATTACAATGAAAAAACTCCCTATGAACTATGGAAAGGAAGTGCACACAACAACCTCTACATCAAGGTAACTCAAGGTAGTATTTTATTAATTGAAATTTATGTTGATGATATTGTTTTTGGAAGTAATAATGACAGGTTAAGACATAAATTTGCAAAGGATATGCAGAATAAAATTGAAGTTTCATTACTTGGAGAACTATCCTTCTTTCTGGGTCTTCAGATATGTCAAAGCAACCAAGTAATTTTTATTTCTCAAACTAAGTATATCAGAGAAATTCTAAAGACGTTCGGACTGGAATATTGCAAACTAGTTACCACTCCTATGAAAACCAGTTGCAAGTTGAGAAAAAATTATGATTCAAAGTCTACAAACTAGAGGAAATACAGGTTAATGATTGGTATCTTACTATATGTGACAACATCCAAACCATATGTAATGGAGGAAATTGGACATGTGGCACAATTTCAAGTAGCACCAAAGCAATCACATGTATTAGCAGTGAAAAGGATTTTCAGATATCTCAAAGGAACATAAGAGTTTGGATTATGATATACAAAATGGAAGGATCTACCACTTATTGCCTACACAAATGTAGATTGGGCAGGTTGCATTGATGACCGACAAAGCACTAGTGGAGCAACATTCTACTTGGGCGAGTGTTTAGTATCATGGTTAAGAAAGAAACAATCATGAGTATCCTTATCTACAGTTGAGGCAGAGTATATTGCAACAACATCGTATTGTACACAGGTTCTATGGATGAAACAAACTATGATATATATACAGATTGAGTATGATAATCCCATTACAATCTATTGTGATAATACAAGCGCCATCAATATCTCAAAGAACCCGGTGATGCACTCCAAGATGAAGCACATTCCAATAAAGTATCACTTTCTACGGGAACAAGTTGGAGAGAAGAACATCAGAGTTGAATAAGTGGGCAAAAAAGAATAAGTGGCAGACAAATTTACAAAACTGCTTCCATGGGAAGCCTTTGAGTATCTTCACCAGAGACTCAGAGTAATTTATACTCCAAAATGAATGCTTTTGAATGTTTATCTTATATGTCTTAGATTTACATGAGGAAGCACCATAAATAGGACATTTCAGGTTGGGATATCAATTTCAGGAAGATTTTAGTTAGGGGGAGTATCCCCAAGGGAATTTCAGTTAGGGGGAGTAGCCTCATATGGACATATACATTTTCCATTGATAACAAAGGGGGAGAGATTTATCAGATGAAGGATAGAAATTATTGGAGAGAGAGAACAAAGGCATGTAGACAGGGGGTTCAGCCCCAGGGAGAGTTCAGTCAGGGGGAGTAACCCCAAAGGGACATACCATTTTCCATTGATTTCAAAGGGGGAGAGATAGAAACATTGATGAGGAGTATAAGCATGAATGTTATCATGACTAAGTGTTTCCATCAATGTTGGTGTTGCCATCATTGCCAAAGGGGGATATTATCAGACAATTGGCTTATGTTGATGGACAATTGGTATGGATTGTTGGTTGTCATAGATTTCAACCATTGGAGAGTGATATTGTATATTTATGTCAACCCTTAGTGATTGATGTCAACCCTTGGAGAAATTCCGATAGTGAATTCTAGTAGCACAAATGTTTGGGCAATGGACCCAAGTTTGTTTGATGTATAACGGTTTGAGTTTTAATATATTTGAAGGTAAGAATATTCTATATGGATAGTAAATGTCATTCTATTTCTAGTGGTATGTGGAACATCACATAACTCCTCACGGTTAGAGAGTTATGGCCATGTGAAGTTGGAGAACCTAGGTTTGGGTAATGCACCCAAGTTTGTTTGATGGATAATGGTACGAGTTTTGATATATTTGCAGGAAAGACTATTATATATGGATAGTGCATGTCATTCCATTTACATTGGTATGTGGAGCGTCACATAACTCCTCATGGTTAGAGGGTTATGTCCATGTGAAGTTGGAGAACCCTCATGACTCATCTAGAAGCCTCAAAAAGTCAAAGTAGTCAAAGTATTTGCAAAGAAGAAATTATTTAAATAATAAAGTGAAGTGATGAGTGTACCATAAATAAAAGTGGATACAAAATAAATTATTTAATTAATAAAGTTAATGGAGAAATTACTAAGTAGACAAGTGGTTAGAAGTGGGTTAACCCTAAAATAAGGAAAGTGGGTTAAGATGGTTAAAAGGTAACCCCTTCAGGAAGCTACATGAAAGTATACATAAGAAGCAAGGCTCTCTCATTTTAATTAAAATTGAGCATGTTGAATATATACAAGTGAATGAGGTAACCAAATGATATCTAAGCCGAATTTCAGAGGGAAGGTGAAGTAAAGAAGGCCGAAATTCAAGGGAGGATAAATTCTTTTGATGATGCTTTCTAAGGTATGTTATTTACAGGTCATCTTACCATTTTCGCAAAAAAAAAAATCTAGAATGATAAAGACCATGAAATTGGGGGGTCGTTGAGGAAACATATCCAGGTAGTTGTGGTACAAATTTTATCTTGTGGTTCGTTGTATTTTTGGAGTTACACTCCGTGGAAAATAGGGTTTGTGGCTAGTCTCGAAACTAGTCTAATATAGGTGTTTCGGGTAAAAACACCATAACTTCTTCATAACATATCTAAATTTCATAGTAAAAAATTGGTTGGTTATAATAAATTCTTTAGTATTCATTGTACAATTGTTAGATCGACACAACAAATATTTCGTGCAGGGCACGCTCTACAATTTCTCTCTCTAGAATAAGTTAGAATTCAATAAGGTATGCCATTTTTTCTATAACTCCTTTTATGAGAGGTTACAAGTAGTGAAACCTGGAGGAAGTGCAGAAAAGAAACTGAACAACATTGTGTACCAGTTTCATATATTTATTCATTACAGGTACATAGTTATGATTATTGCAAGTTAGGGTTGTTGACTAATCCAAAACTAGTCATGTGAGACTAAAGTAAAGTTTGATGAAAATGTTAGTCTCTTGTTCTTAAAGTTAAGGAAGGTTTGAAGGTATGTGATCGTATACACCAGGTCTATTACAGAGTTACAAATCATATTTGGATGATGATATTGATGAGGGATTTTGGTTGAGGTACATGTTAGATACATGGTTGATATAGGTAGTTGATGATGTTGGTACATCTTGATGAGTCATATTTTATGAGTAGTTGATATATGATTGATACATACTTGGTACATGTTTGGAGGAACTTTTTAGTAGTATTGTTGATGCATGGTTTATGGATGATGTAGAATACTTGTATTGGTATATTATTAGAAGCGCATATTGATCTTGGTGATGATTATGAGTTGTTGTGTTATGCTTGGTTGATGCACATCTTTGAGAGTTGTGTTGGTGATTGATCTTGATGAGTAGATCTGATTCAGTTGATAATATTGATGAGACAGGTTGTTGTGATAGGTAGTTTGGAAAGGTTGTTGTGACAGGTTATTTGTACAGGTTTGGTGTGTGGTTGATGCACTCATTGATGGTACAGGTTGAGGTACATGTTGGTGCATGGTTGATACACTTGTTTATGGTACAGGTTGATTATAGGTCATTTGGTACAGGTTGGTGCATGGTTGATGCATGTGTTTATGGTACATGTTGATTATAGGTTGAGGTACAGGTTGATGCATGGTTGATGCATGGTTTAGGTTATTAGTATAGGTTGTTTGGTATAGGTTTACAACAGTAGATCTCACAGTGATAGTGTGACATTGGTTCCATTATTCTACTTGTACGTCAAGGTAGTTGGATGGGGCAAGGATGGGTAGTTGTAGCCACCTTCTGGTTGTAGTCGAAGAACATAGGGGTTTGTAGCCTCCTTCTGGTTGTAGCCAGAGAATTGGGGAGTTGGATCTTCCCTTAGGTTGTAGCCTGAGAAACTAGGGGGTTGCAGCCTCCTTCTAGTTGCAGCTGGAAAAAAAAGGAAGTTGGTGCTTCCAATGAATGTAATTCTTAAAGACATATAAGAAAAATCATTATGTGGTTTTCTCCTGCTTTGGGTTTCCATATAAAACACTGGTGTATTGTGTATGTGTGTGATTTCTCATTTGTTCATTGTTTATTTACTCTGCAACTATTGGATGATAATGCTGCATTGATATAACACTTGCATTTTATGGTGAAAACGGATTAAATTTCTCTAATACTGATTCACCCCCCCCTCTTAGTAATCCAACACTATGGTCTATCCTCAACTCAAATATTTTTCCCATGAGATAATTCATCCACATATTTAAGTCATATATTATAGATGCCAATTCTAAATCATCTGTGGCATAGTGTCTCTCATGTTCTTTTAGCTTCCTTGACTCGTAGAATATCACATGCCCATACCACATTAGGATCAACAATTTTCAAAATTGGTGCACTTGTCAATAAATATTTCAAGTGATCGAAAATCCTTTCATAGTCAAGTGTCCACTCAAATATCATACCTTTATTTTGCAAAGTAATTGGGTGTGCAATATTTTAAAATCCTTCAATAAATATTTTGTAGTAGCCTGCAAGTCCAATGAAAGATCTCATGTTCCAAACATTCCTTGGTACTGCCCATTCTTCAATGGATTTTATCATTTCTTAATCCACTATTATCCCTTCCTCAGAAATGATATGGCCCAAATAATGTATCTTCCTTTGATAAAATGAGCACTTTCTCAACTTTTCATACCACTGATGCTCCCTCAAAACTTGTATCACCATCTTCAACTGATTCTCATGCTCTTCTTCAAAATTAGAGTAAATAAGCATGTCATCCAAAAATACAATGACAAACTTATCTAAGTAATATTTGAAAATACCATTCATTAAAAACATGAAAATAACTGGTGCATTCGACAACCCAAATGGCACCCCTATAAACTCATAATTTCCATACCTTGTTCTAAATTATTCTTGCTAATATATTCTTCCTTAATTCTCACTTGATGATATCCTGATCTAAGGTCAATCTTGGAGAATATATTTACATCCTTCAATTGATCAAAGATATCATATATCCTTGGAAAAGGATACTTGTTCTTCATTGTCACCTTATTCAACTTCCTAAAGTCAATGAAAATACTCAATGCCCCATCCTTATTTTTCACAAATAACATTGGTGCACCCCAAGGTGCCACACTTGGGCATATATACCCTTTCTTAAAAATCTCTTCAAGCTACATTTGTAGCCTCCTTCAAGTCTGGCATACTCATCCTGTAAGGATTCTTGGATACTGGGGCTGCTCCATGCATCAAATTGATTGAGAAATCAATATCTCTCTTGGGTGGCAACTACATTATATCTCTAAATACATCTTCAAACTCTTTTAGGACTACATAATCTTCGATATTTGGCACTTTATCCTTATTTGTCTCTTCCATATGGGATGGAAATATTTTTCATCCTTATCTAAATCTCTTCTTCAGTTGTAAGGCTAAAACATCCCTGATAGATACTTCTCTTGGAAGACCCTGAACTGTTCTCAATTTACCTTCCACATCGAAGAAATTAAATGCCTTATTGTAACAATCGAGGATAGCATGATGCTTTCCCAACCAATCCATACCAATGAGGAAATCATGTGAGCCCAAAGGTATGATATTCAAATATACCCTTGTGCTCATACCATTCATGTCCATAGAGCATTCTTTAACCATCTCATCAATTTTTCTCTTAGCTCCTATAACTAGCTACACCAACCAAGATTTCCCAAGCTTTCTTCTTGCCAAATGAAATGTTTCCACCATATTAGGATATATATAACTATGACTAGCTCCTAATCAATAAAAATATAAATGGGTTCGTTTTTTATATTACCTTCCACTTCAATCATGTGGGTCTAACATTCAACTTATTTTTTATCTAGGGATACATAGATCCTTGGAAATTTTATGCCCATGTCTTCCACTGTATCAACTTGTTGTACAGTGTGAATAGTCCTCACTTTTTCCTCTCTATGAGAGAAATATCGGTACATGTGATATCCCTCACAACCCCAACACTTTAGTGGTTTCTTCCTTGGCCTTTTACCCATTGTTTTTGTCATTCCGGGCTCCTTGGAATTTGGTTGACCCTGAGAATTATTTTTAAATAATGGTGGCTAGGTCCCCTTCTTCCTCTGCTCCATATTTATTTTATTCTTATCTTCCCAAGCCTTTTGGAAAGTTGGTATTCATCTATGTTGATCATAGAGACACTTGGATATCCTTATTTTTTCCTCCAGTGTCTTGGGATCATCATATTGTATATTATCACTAACAATTGATGGCATCCCACTCAAATAACTTTGAATCTTGACATGTTCATCCTTGATGAAAGAAACGTATCTCACTAGATATAAGAATATCCTTTAATACTCATCTATGGTCATACTCACAACCTTGAGTTCAAAACTACTTCATCATCCTATCATAATAATGCTTGGTTAAGAATTTATTTTGAAAATATCTCTTGAATTCCCTCCAGGTAATCTTCTTCTCGTCAATGTGTTGCACTTGCACAAATTGGTCCCACCACATTAATGTTTTTCCCTTGAGATGATAGATCACAATTATACCTTCTTCCTATGAGGAATAATTATGCAATTGAAATTATTTTCTCATCCCCAAAATCCAATTGTCCACATCCTCATCCTTCTTGTGCTCACCATCAAAGTTAGGAGGCTTGATATTATTCATTTCTCCTTGTATCTCACCTACCCCATACCTCCTCTTATGTTTTCTAACATGATATGTATTTGAAATACTATGTGCTCTCCTATATGAATTCTTTGGTGAGTGATGATGATTCCTATCAACACTTCATTATTCTCTTCATTTATCATGATACACATGACTTATTGTCTTGCTTTATTATGTCTCCTTGTTCATTTTCTTCTTGATTCTGTCCAATCTCTATAGAAACTTAATGTTGAAGCTATATTGATTCTCCTTTTCTTTCATAAGCCTCTCATTATCATATTTGTAACTTTGGAAATATTTTTTCATATTGTTTATGGTTTCTACCAAGTTCATTCTCTCCTCCTTGCCTTCTCCATATTGATTGGATTCTATCCCTTCATTACCCATGCTGACATACAACCCTTTGAACTCATCTTCATGGCTCTAATTCCTATTTGCATATTCCATGTCTCTAATCCATATGTTGATCCCTTTTTATGATATATTTTCTCTTATCTCTCCAAAATATGTAGGAAATAATATTTTTTAGACTAAATAATTTAACAAATCTAGAAATACTATGCACCATTTTTCCTTTTTAAATACACAAGAATTATTCTTTCTTATTACTTGTGAATTGTACCACTTAATTCACATTTATGGGTGAATATTTGGACTCCTCTATCCAATAATTTTTCATCGACTGCTTTTTTTCTCAATTATGAGTTACGAGCAGAAAGTTATGGTCATTGGAATTTTACCCATTTACTCATTTTATACACTTTTTATTATAGGTGTAATTTCAACCTATTGACGGGCGAAAATGACCGTCCATCAATTGGAAGAATGAGTCCAGTCTGGGGTTGTCTAAATAACCCAAGTTGTTTGGTATGACTCGCTCTGACGGGTTTAATGGCTCCGTTGGCCAATCTAAAAGTCCTAGAAGAAACAAATAAAAGAAATAAAATAAATAACTATTAAATAACCACTTAACATATATATATGTACATATAACTATTGTAGATAATATTTACAAAACAGATCTGTCTATTTTATATTTTATGTGCATGATATACAAGTTGCGAGTTTTAATCGAAACTCACGAAAATCTATGTAAAGATGGTTGCTTAAACAAAAGCAGATAAAGAAAGCACATAAGCTATTTTTTCTTTTTTTCTTTATTAATCTAAGTTTAAACTGAAAAAGATACAATGAAACAAGAGTATGTGGAGGGTCAAATCCAGACCATATACTAGAGTTTTGTAGACAAATAAACAACATAAAGAAATGAACTAACCTATCAATGAGTTAATCGGCATGCATCGAACGTTTGTATAATAGAGAATATCCAGCCACCTTGTCGAAGAGGTAAACCTGCAACGAACCTTAAGATTGTTCTGAATACATGCGAAACAATATGCTGGAAAATGAGTTTCAATAACAGAATGTATAATACAGATAGTCACAGTGATCTTATGATTTACAAGCAATTACAGTGAGATAAATCTTATTGTAAGAACTTTGCATTTAAACATTCAACAAAAATTTAAAGATAAATCTCATCATTTGAGTTGAATAGATGATCACCCTATATAATATCTGAAACATCACATATGGACAACATTTATAAATGAATTATCCCAACTCATAATAAAGCATGAAGACAAAATATATCAACACCTATTATCATGCCAAGATAAAAAGAACTTAAACTAAGACATCATACACAAGAAGCTAAAGTTGTAATATGTGTTTTTGTTCTATTCAAGTCTATGCATTAATTGTCCATACTTCAGCCCCATGCCAAGATGATTTGATTACAAAAAATATGAGTTTATAAAGGGTTCAGAAAAGCTAACTATTGTAACACAATGCTTACCCCAGTTTGTAAAAATAACTATACTGGCCAAGAACTGTGGCAAACCCAAAAATGTGAATGTGTGATGTGAATGGACCTTGTGGAAAATGTCGATGAATGTAAATAATAAAATGAATATATATATATGTATTACAGGACTATTGAGAGGGGAAGGTGCTGAAAAAGAGACCACGATGGCTGAAGAAAGGTGGTGGAAGGCACCTAGAAAGGTGGCGTTAACTTCCGCCGAAACCAATACCATATTTGGACTTCACTGGCCTGGAGAACCAAGAGTGGCTCGCTAGCCCAGAATTAAATGACTCATCAGGATTGGTAGGCAAAGGGCTCCTCATGAGTAATGAGGGATGGGGGTGAACCACCCATCCATAGAGTCCTCATACCTGACCACTGCGAGGAAAATCATGCCACACACAACCTCGCCGAACAAAGAAAAGGTAGGAAGTGTGGGCGATCAAGGGCAGATGTGAGGGAAAGAGGAAGAACTCTGGAAAAATACAGAGTGAGTGATAGCGGAGAAGAAGGAGAGTAACCTTCATTCTCGGTCACTTGCAAACAGAGACGCAGTATCACAACATCATGGTCTCAGCTCGGGGGTGGCTAGTGGTAAATCCATTGGGAGTCCCTGAGCCTACGGTTGGGTGGAAACGAGCACCCCTCTTAGCAGTTGCAATCACATGTGGTTTTATTTCTGATCAGTGTTTTACATTTTTCATCTTGAAATTTATATGCTGACATCTATGCTCACAGTCTGTGTAGTTTTATGAATGGTTTGAGTATAAGACTGCCTGTGTAGTGTTTTGATTTAGAAATGGTGGTTGCACGCTTATAATAGAAAGACTACGTATGGCTTATGTTTTATAAATCGCTATTTATACACATATTGAATTAATTCAGACTTCAAGTCTATTCTCGGGAAATCTACACCCTTATTCGTCTCAGGTAATACCCTGGATAGATCTCCCCATAGAGACACCCTTTTTAGAAATCTCACCAAGAACCTAGAAAAGGATTTGAAGGCGCAAGTCTTAGTAACCCTGTACGAGGAAGAATGATCCTCTTGAAATCCTGAAATAGCAGCGAAGGAATACCGTGTTCACTTTGCAAGAGTCGTCAAGGAGGCATTGGATGGTCAAAATTCTCCGTGGAGAATTCGCGAAGTCTCGAGAGCAATCAGATCTTGCAGAGGAGCACGGGAGTTACGGTAAGCCTATTTTCAAGTTTTAAGTTCTGGAGAACTCAAACCATAGGATCTGAGTCGACAAGGACCATTGGATCACTCACGTCATCTCATTTCGTGGATTCGTGAGTTGAAGGGTTAAAACCCTTGCCTCAAGATTTGCAAGGTCGCGAAAGGCAAAGTCCCGAAGGGACGAAAGGATTTGTGTGAGCCAATTATTGGTGAAGTGCATCGAAAGTTGATATTTCGGGGTTTCGTGGGTTGAAGAACTGAAAGATTAACATCAGCATTCATGAAGTCGCGAAGTCCGAAACCCCAAAAAGGTTGGAAGTTTCGTTGTGGGACCTGCGTTGATGACGTGTCGGAATTTCGGCATTTTGGCATATCGACGGATACGAGGTCGAGAATTTTGTCCCGAAAGTATCGAAGTCATGAGTTGTAATAAGGAGTAACGAGGAGTTTGAGATCTCGACACTTCGGGTGTCGGGATACAAAGGAGGTAGCGCTTCGGGAAGCGATGTCCCGAAGTGCCGAAGCTGGGGACGAGGGACACGTGGTAGAACTGCAAGGTGGGCCCGTGCGATAGATAGGCAGACACATGTCACCTAGTGAAAGGAGTCAACACCCGTTGACCTCTCATGTCTCGGGGATTCGTGAGATAATGGAACGAGAGTTCAACCCTTCGACTTGTGAAGTCGCGAGTAGAGAGAACGTGAGAGGGAAAGCTAACATCGCTTCTCGGGGTTTCGTGAAGGGAAGGTGCCAAGGTTGGAGGCCTAGACTTGGTGAGTGGTGAAGTTGTAAGAAGATCAGGACCGTCCATCTAAGGAGGATAGGTGGCAGAAATTGAGGGATCTCGTGAACTCGGAGGTTTGCAAGGTGAGAGCCCAGGAGTTGGGTGCTCCAAGTCAAGAGTGGCGAAATCGTGAGGAGCAAGGATAGTCATTGGATCTAGGTCAAGGGAGGATCGTTGGATCAGGAGCTTCATCACACATTCGGAGGTTCATATAACCTCTTCTCGACATCAGAATTCACGAAGTGCTGAGAGCCGAGGCACGAGTGTGGACACGTGGCAGAACCACAAGGTGGGGACTGCGTGGTTGATAGGTGGACACGCGTCGTCTGGGGAAAAGGAGTCAACACTCCGTTGACTTCTCATGTCTCGGGGATTCATGGGATAAGAGCACGAAGGCTCATCGCTACAACTTGCTAAGTGGCGAGTTGCGAGAAGTGTGAAAGGAAGTTCAACCCTCGCTAACTTCAAAGTTTCGGAGGTTCGCACGGGAAGAGCACAAAGATTCAACCTTCGACTTGCGAATTCACAAGTTGTGACAGGAGCTAGTGTTTAGCCTAGCCAGTGGTCATGTGTGGAGGGCACTGACAGAAGGGAGCTATATCCATCTCATGATCTCGGGTATCGTGAGATTGGAAAGGAAGAGTTAGGAGTTTCGACTCGTGAACTCACGAGATTGCGAGTTGCGATAAGTACCTTTTTGGGGTTAGGCCTTGGTCATAGTTCTATGGTCGGTCAGAGAGGGTGGAGCTCGCGCCTAGTGTTGCTCGCATAGGGGAGCTTCTAAAAGGACCTATGGATCGATTGGAAGGAGATTCCAGCAGGGAATCAAAAGAAGTCATTTCGGCTTATAAAAGAAACTGAACAATCCTTAAGACCGGAAGGTTGTGCAGAGACTTTGTCGAGGCAGAGGTGGCATCTACAGCCTGTGCTAAGCCTCATAGGGTTTCGGGGATTCTGTCCCTTGAGAAAAGGAGAAAAATCTATTATGCTGTAGAATGGTGCGTTACAAATTGGTATCAGAGCATGGTTACAACACTTGGCCTGCTTGGGATCATGAACGAGTTGCGCAGAAGCTCCATTCGGAACACTCTTAAAAAGAGTAACCCCCTGTCTTAACCTTCCTAATAATAAAAAAGATGAAGTCAAGAATGAAAAACCCCTATTGTGTGAGTGTACATGTGAAAATATGAATTATGTATCGGTTATAAATAAATATAAATATTGACTAACAACCAACGTTTTTCCTCTTGCACACAAGAGAAAGATCAACCGTCAGAAATTATCAATGTATAGTATGGTGACTCACCAAGAAGTGGAAGAAATCTCCCACAATAGAGACTAAGAGTCTGACGAAAGGAGGGTAGCAGGGACCCCTCTAGGTCTAGCCGAGACTGTGAGGAGCCTCATGGTCGAATTATAAAGTTGTAAAGCCGACAATGAAAGGATGATGAAAGAACAAGAAAAACAAACAGAAATTAACGCAGTTTTACTGCAGAGTTTATTCGATCTACAAAGACAAATGCAGCATGAACCTGAAACTCATAAACATGGTCATATCAGTGGTCACACTGAGAGGAGCACCTCGAAAAAGATCCACCCTAGAGGTAAAGGACAAGCGTCGGATGATTCCTCTGAGAAGGAAGCTGGCGATTCAAAGGGCTCTTCTAGCAGCAGAACCAGTTCCTATTCCCGAAAGAAATAGAAGAAGAAAAATTCTTCCAATGGTCAAAAATTCGAAGAATTCAGAAAATCCAAACCACCCTCCTTCGACGATGAAATAAAGAAGGGAGAGGAAGCAGAGGCCTGGCTACTTGGACTAAAGAATTATTTCAGAGTCCATGACTTTTCAGAAAATATGAAGGCCCGAGTGGCCACCTGCAACTTGAATGAAAAGGCTTCCATTTGGTGGGAAGACCTTAAGAATGTGAAAGGGGTTCACGAAGAGGACATGTCTTAGGGACGGTTTGAGAAATACTTCTGAAAGAAGTATCTGTCAGAAAAATATTTCGACGAAAAGACTAAAGCGTTTTATGAACTCAAACTAGGACAACTCACTATAGAAGAATATGTCAACAAATTCCTCGATTTGTTGAGGTATGTACCCTATATCAAGGAAGAAAAGGAAAAGGTGCAACGTTTCATCAGTGGACTACCTAAGGACTATCGTAATAGAATTTAATTTGATGAGACAAAGACTCTAGAAGGCACTATTTGAAAGGCAACCTATTGTCATGAACAGTTTGGGCATCGAGTAGAACCTCGCAAAGAATGGAAACAAAAGAATAGTTCAAGATTTCAGAAAAGGGGAATTAAATCCCCAGGATTTAAGAACTATAAGAAGAACCCAAGAAAGATTTTCCCTGCCCGGAGTATGCACCAGCAGAATTTTCCCTCCTTGAGAAGAAATAAAACTTCTGGACCCATATCAGTGAAGATTGATAACCCAAAGAGAGAACCTTTGAAATGTTGGGGTTGCAGGGAACAACATCTATTGAGAGACTGTCCACACTGAAAACATAATAGTTGGAGGATTTAAAACATCTAAGAAGCTACTACCATCCATGATGTGGCCAGGAGTGTGCCACAAATTTATGCAACCTTGGATAATAACCAAGTTGACCACCAAGCTTCAGTAGTGGAAATAGAAGGTATGATTTCCAGCCATCTAGTGTCTAATTTAATTGACCCTGGTTAAAATTTGAGTTACATAGCCCCTAAAGTTGTTGATAAGTGTAAACTATAGCCACAAAAACATACCCAGCCATGGTTGGTACAGTTAGCCACTGGCACCAAAACAAGGGTAGCAGAGGTTATACCAGCCTGCCAATTGATGTTAGGTAGATTCCGCACCCAAACAACCCTAAACTTATTACCCCTAGGATCATATGATCTATTGATTGGTATGGACTGGCTAGCTGCCCATAAAGCCAGATTGGACTATTACCACAAAACCTTAGAATGTGTAAGTAAAGAAGGGAAACAGATAACCCTTCAAGGGATCCGAAAAACTTGTTTCAGTGAGACAAATATCAGCTTTGCAAATGAGAAAGTATTGCCTAAAGGGATGTCCCCTATATGCAATACAGGTGTTGAAAACAATTGAAGGTGACAAACCAAGCCCTGACGATCACCCTATCCTAAGAGAATACAGAGATGTGTTTCTAGAAGAGGTACCGGGTTTACCTCCAAGAAGGGACATAGACTTCTCGATAGAACTTGCACTGGGAGTAGTGCCGGTGTCTAGGACACCCTACCGGATGATCACACCCGAGTTAGTTGAACTCAGATTACAATTAAAAGAAATGATGGATAAAGGTTATATTCGGCCTAGCGTGTCTCCATGGGGAGCACCAGTCCTGTTCGTGAAAAAGAAGGACGGTACCCTTAGACTGTGTATAGATTATAGACAACTCAATAAGGTAACCATAAAGAACAAGAACCCCTTACCCAGGATCGATGACCTGTTCGATCAATTGGGGGGTGTGTCTATTTTCTCAAAGATTGATTTGAGGTCGGGATACCATCAAGTCCGAATCAAGGGTGAAGACATCCATAAAACTACTTTCCGAACGAGGTATGGTCACTATGAGTTTGTGGTGGTGCCAATTGGATTGACCAATGCCCCTGCCACTTTTATGTGCTTGATGAACAATGTACTCAGCAAGTTCCTAGACAAATTTGTGCTTGTATTTATTGACGATATATTAATTTACTCCAAGAATAGCAAAGAGCATGAAGAGTATCTTATACTTGTGCTGCAAGTGCTAAGTGAACATCAACTCTATGCCAAATTCAGAAAATGTGAATTCTTCTAGAAGCAAATACATTACTTAGTCCATGTTCTCTCCAAAGAAGGAGTAGCAGTAGACACTGACAAAATCAGGTCTATCATGGAATGGCCTACCCCAAAGGATGTTTTAGACATCAGATCCTTTATGGGATTAGCATGATACTATAGGAGATTTATAAAAGGATTCTCCAAGATTGGTTGTCCAATCACTGCCCTCCAGAAGAAGGGGACAAAATTCCTATGTACACATAAGTGTGAAGAAAGATTTCAAATCCTGAAACATCTACTGACCCATGCACCCGTGCTGAAAATCGTCGATCCAGAAGATGACTTCCTCATGTGCATAGATGCCTATAAGGAAGGGATCAAAGGATTCCTTATGCCGAGAGGAAGTGTGATCTGCTATGAATCTCAAAAATTGAATGAGCACGAAGTCAACTATGTGACCCATGATCTGGAGTTGGCTCCCATAGTGCATGCCCTGAAAATGTGGAGGCATTACCTCTTGGGGAGAAAATTTTTACTTATGACCGATCACTGTGGATTGCGATACATGTTTGATCAACCATATTTCAATGCTAGACAAGCTAGGTGGATGGCCCTCCTTAGCGAGTTTGATTTCGAGATCAAACACATTAAAGGAAAGGAAAATAGGGTTGTTGATGCCCTTAGCAGAAGTATGAAAACAATTAACCTGGCAGCGGTGAGCACCTGCGAGACAGATGTCGAGGAAAGAATCAGAAATGCACAAGAAACAGATCCCTTCATCCAGACCGTGACCATGTACCTACAGCAAGGACCCGCCGAAGAAAAATACGAAGGCTACCAGATGACCGAAGGAGTTTTTCTCACTTACAAAAGAAGATTTTATATTCCAGATTGTGACGACTTGAAGAGGTTCATACTGAATGAACTACATAAAAGACCCTATGTTGGTCATCCAGGATACCAGAAGATGATCACTATCACCAGGAAACAGTTTTATTGGCCTGGATTGAAGAAAGACATAGCCGAGTACTTGGCCAAATGCATAGAGTGCCAACAGGTTAAAGTAGAACATCGACACCCAGCAGGATTATTGCAACCTTTACCAATCCCAGAATGGAAATGGGAAGCCATCTCCATGGATTTCATCACTGGATTACCAACATTGACCAAACAAAATGATGCCATTATGATAGTGGTGGATAAATTGAGCAAGTCTTCTCATTTAATCCATGTCAAGTGCACTTGCAAAGCAATCGATATCACCCAGGTATTCTTGAAGGATATATTCAGACTGCATGGTATGCCAAAAGAGATCATGTCCGACAGAGACACGCAATTTACTTCTAACTTTTGGAAATCACTGATGGTTGGCTTAGAAACAAAATTGTTTTTTAGCACCACCTATCACCCTCAAACCGTCAGAAAAACATAAAGAGTGAACCAAATACTTGAAGACATGATAATAATGCATGTAATGCACCAACCCAAGAAGTGGGAAGACTACCTGCCACTGGTAGAATTCGCCTACAACTACGTCTACAAAGCACCCTTAAAGATGAGTCCCTTCGAAGTCCTCTATGGTAGACCGTGTAATACTCCAGTCAGTTGGAGTAATCTTGTAAAGAGGATTTCTTTTGGACCCAACATGTTGAAAGAAATGGAACAACAAGTGACTCAAATAAAACAAAACCTGAAGGTCGCTCATAATCGATAGAAAAGTTATGCCGACCAAAATAGAACTCCAAGAGAGTTCAAAACGGGAGACCATGTATATCTCAGAGTTAGGCCCAGGAAGAGTTCTCTGAAAATGGGAGCTTGTGCCAAGTTAGCAACTTGGTATTGTGGACCCTTTGAGGTTGTATATAGAGTGGGACCTGTAGCCTATAGGCTAGCACTTCCTACCACAATAAAAGCACATAATTTTTTCCATGTTTCATTATTGAAGAAATATGTACATGATGCTAATCATATAATTGACATTTCTATGATCCAGGTGGAACCGGAGGTGGAATTTCTACTAGAACCTCAATGCATACTAGAGAGAAAGGAAACCCCGCTCTAGAACCGAACCATTGCACAGGTCAAGGTGCAGTGGAGACATTTTGGCCCAGATGAGGCTACATGGGAAATGGAGGATGCCATGAGACAGGCATATCCGATTTTGTTTACTTCTGTACATGCATGTCATGTTGATAGATAATAACATCGAGGAAAATGTTCCTTTAAGGGGGAGGGAATTGTAACACCCTGTTTCCCCTAGTTTGTAAAAATAACTATACTGGCCAAGAACTGTGGAAAACCCAAAAATGTGAATGTGTGATGTGAATGGACCTTGTGGAAAAGGTCGATGAATGTAAATAATAAAATGAATATATATATGTATTGCAGGACTGCTGAGAGGGGAAGGTGTTGAAAAAGAGACCATGATGGCTGAAGAAAGGTGGTGGAAGGCACCTAAAAAGGTGGTGTTAACTTCCGTCGAAACCAATACCGTATTTGGACTTCACTGGCCCGGAGAACCAAGAGTGGCTCACTGGAACCAAATTAAATGACTCGTCAGGATTGGTAGGTAAAGGGATCCTCATGAGTAATGAGGGATGGGGGTGAACCGCCCATCCGTAGAGTCCTCAGACCTGACCATTACGGGGAAAATCGTGCCACACGCAACCTCGCCGAATAGAGAAAAGGTAAGAAGTGTGGGCGATCAAGGGCAGACGCGAGGGAAAGAGGAAGAAGAACTCTGGAAAAATACAGAGTGAGTGATAGTGGAGAAGAAGGAGAGTAGCCTTCATTCTCGGTCACTAGAAAACAGAGACACAGTCTCGCAACATCGTGGTCTTAGCTCAGGGGTGGCTAGTGGTAAATCAGTTGGGATTCGCTGAGCCTATGGTTGGGTGGAAATGAACACCCCTCTCAGCACTTGCAATCACATCTGGTGTTATTTCTGATAAGTGTTTTACATTTTGCATCTTGAAATTTGTATGCTGACATGTATTCTCACAGCCTGTGTAGTTTTATGAATGGTTTGAGTATAAGACTTCCTGTGTAGTGTTTTGATTTAGAAATGGTGGTTGGATGCTTATAATGGAAAGACTACGTATTGCTTATGTTTTATAAATTGCTATTTATACACATATTGAATTAATTCAGACTTCAAGTCTGTTCTCAGGAAATCTACACCCTTATTCGTCTCAGGTAATACCTGGATAGATCTCCCCATAGAGACACCCTTCTTAGAAATCTCACCAAGAACCTGGAAAAGGATTTGAAGGTGCAAGTCTTAGTAACCCTGTATGAGGAAGAATGATCCTCTTGAAATCCTGAAATAACAATGAAGGAATACCGTGTTCACTTGGCAAGAGTCGTCAAGGAAGCATTGGACGATCGAAATTCTGCATGGAGAAGTCGTGAAGTCCCAAGAGCCGTCAGATCTTGCAGAGGAGTAGGGAAGTTATGGTAAGCCTATTTTCAAGTTTTAAGTTCGAGAGAACTCAGACCGTAGGATCTGAGTCGACAAGGACGATTATATCACTCGTGCCATCTAATTTCGTGGATTCGTGAGTTGAAGGGTTAAAACCCTTGCCTCAAGATTCGCGAGGTCGCGAAAGGCGAAGTCCTGAAGGGGCGAAAGGATTTGTGTGAGCCAGTTATTGGTGAAGTGCATCGAAACTTGGTATTTCATGGTTTCGTGGGCTGAAGAACCAAAAGCTTACCATCAGGATTCACGAAGTCGCAAAGTCTGAAACCCCAAAAAGATGGGAAGTTTCGTTGTGGAACCCGCATTGAAGACGTGTCAGAATTTCGACATTTTGGCATATCGGCGGATAGGAGGTCAAGACTTTTCTCCTGAAAGTTCCGAAGTCGCGAGTTGTGATAAGGAGTAATGAGGAGTTCAGGATCTCAGCACTTCGGGTGTCTGGATACAAAGGAGCTAGCGCTTCAGGAAGAGAAGTCATGAAGTGTCGAAGCTGGGGATGAGGGACACGTGGTAGAACCACAAGGTGGGCCCATGCAATAGATAGGTGGACACGTGTCACCTAGTGAAAGGAGTCAACACTTGTTGACCCCTCGCGTCTTGGGGATTTGTGATATAAGCGAACGAGAGTTCAACCCTTCAACTTGCGAAGTCACGAGTAGCGAGAACGCGAGAGGGAAAGCTAACATCACTTCTCGGGGTTTCATGAAGGGAAGGTGCCAAGGTTGGGCACCTAAACTTGGCGAGTGGCGAAGTCGCGAGAAGATCAGGACTATCCATCTGAGGAGGACAGGTGGTAGAAATCGAGGGATCTCGCAAACTTAGAGGTTCACAAGGTAAGAGCCCAGGCGTTGGGTGCTCCAAGTCGTGAGTGTGAAATTGTGAGGAGAAAGGATAGCCATTGGATCCATGTCAAGGGAGGACCATTGGATCAGGAGCTTCATCGTGCGCATCGCACGATTGGAAGTTGAGAGAACCTCTTCTCAAAATCAGAAGTCACGAAGTGCCGAGAGCCAAGGCATGAGTGTGGACACGTGGCAGAACCAAAAGGTGGGGCCTGTGTGGTTGATAGGCAGACACGCGTCGTCTGGGGAAAAGGAGTCAAAATGCTGTTGACTTCTTGCATCTTGGGGATTCATGGGATAAGAGCACAAAGGCTCATTGCTACAACTCGTGAAGTGGCGAGTTGCGAGAAGTGTGAAAGGAAGGTCAACCCTCGCTGACTTCAAAGTTTCAGAGGTTCGCACGGGAAGAGCGTGGAGATTCAACCCTTCGACTTGCGAATTCACGAGTTGCAACGGGAGCTAGTGTTTAGCCTAGCTGGTGGTTACACATGAAGGGCACTGATAGAAGGGAGCTATACCCATCTCATGATCTTGGGTATCACGAGATTGGAAAGGAAGAGTTAGGAGTTTCGACTCGCGAACTCATGAGATTGAGAGTTGCGATAAGTACCTTTTTGGGGTTAGGCCTTGTTCATAGCACTGTGGTAACTCAGAGAGGGTGGAGCTTGTGCCTAGTGCTGCTCACATAGGGGAGCTTCCAAAAGGACATGTGGATTGATTGGAAGGAGATTCCAGCTGGGAATCAAAAGAAGTCGTTTCGGCTCATAAAAGAAACTGAACAATCCTTAAGACCGGGAGGTTGCGCAGAGACTCTGTCGAGGCACAGGTGGCATCTACAACCTGTGCTAAGCCCCGTAGGGTTTTGGGGATTCTGTCCCTCGATAAAAGGTGAAAAATCTATTACTCCATAGTGGGGTTCCCTACAAATTGGTATCAGAGCATGGTTACAACACTCAGCCTGCTTGGGCTCATGAACGAGTTGTGCAGAAGCTCCATTCGGAACACATTTAAAAAGAGTTACCCCCTGTCTTAACCTTCCTAAAAAAAAAAAGACGAAGTTAAGAATGAAAAACCCCTATTGTGTGAGTGTACATGTGAAAATATGAATTATGTACTAGTTATAAATAAATATAAATATTGACTAACAACCAGCGTTTTTCCTCTTGGACACAAGTGACGGGAAATTATCAATGCATAGTATGGTGGCTCGACAAGAAGTGGGAGAAGGCTCCCACAATAGAGATGAAGAGTCTGACAAAAGGAGGGAAGCAGGGACCCCTCCAGGTCTAGCCGAGACTGTGAGGAGCCTCATGGTCGAATTACAAAGCTGTAAGGCAAACAATGAAAGGATGATGAAAGAACAAGAAAAACAAACAGAAATTAATGCAGTTTTATTGCAGAGTTTATCCGATCTACAAAGACAAATGCAGCATGAACCTGAAACTTAGAAACATGGTCATATCAGTGGTCACACTGAGAGGAGAACCTCGAAAAAGGTCCACCCTAGAGGTAAAGGACAAGCGTCAGATGATTCCTCTGAGAAGAAAGATGGCGATTCGGAGGGCTCTTCTAGCAGCAGAACCAGTTCCTATTCCCGAAAGAAACAGAAGAAGCAAAATCCTTCCAAAGGTCGTAAATTTGAAGAATTCAGAAAATCCAAACCACCCTCCTTCGACAGTGAAATAAAGAAGGGAGAGGAAGCAGAGGCCTGGCTTCTTGGACTAAAGAAGTATTTCAGAGTCCATGACTTTTAAAAAAATATGAAGGCCCGAGTGGCCACCTTCAACTTGAATGGAAAGGCTTCCATTTGGTGGGAAGACCTTAAGAATGTGAAAGGGGTTCGCGAAGAGGACCTATCTTGGGGACGGTTTAAGAAATACTTCCGAAAGGATTATCTGTCGGAAAAATATTTCGACGAAAAAACTAAAGAGTTTTATGAACTCAAACTGGGACAACTCACTATAGAAGAATATGTCAACAAATTCCTTGATTTGTTGAGGTATGTGCCCTATATCAAGGTGGAAAAATCAAAGGTGCAATGTTTCATCAGTGGACTACCTAAGGACTATCGGAATAGAATTGAATTTGATGAGCCAAAGACTCTAGAAGGCACTATTCGAAAGGCAACCTATCGTCATGAACAATTTGGGCATCGAGCAGAACCTCATGAAGGATGGAAATAGAAGAATAGTTCAAGATTTCAGAAAAGGGGAATTAAATCCCTAGGATTTAAGAACTATAAGAAGAACCCAAGAATGATCTTCCTAGCCCGGAGTATGCACCAGCAGAATTTTCCCTCCTTGAGCGGAAATAAAACGTCTAGACCCATATCAGTGAAGACTGACAACCCAAAGACAGAACCTTTGAAATGTTTGGGTTGCGGGGAAGAACATCTATTGAGAGACTATCCACACCGACAACAGAATATTTGGAGGATTTATAACATCCAAGAAGTTACTACCGTCCATGATGTGGTCAAGAGTGTGCCACAAATTTATGGAGCCTTGGATAATAACCAACCTAGCCACCAAGCTTCAGTAGTGGAAATAGAAGGTATGATTTCCAACCATCTAGTGTCTGTTTTAATTGACCCTGGTTCAAATTCGAGTTACATAGCCCCTAAAGCTATTGATAAGTGTAAACTATAGCCACAAAAAAATAACAAGCCATGGTTGGTATAGTTAGCCACTGGCACCAAAAGAAGGGTAGCAGAGGTTATACTAGCCTGCCAATTGATGTTGGGTAGATTCCCCACCCAAACAACCCTTAACTTATTACCCCTAGGATTGTATGATCTGTTGATTGGTATGGACTGGCTAGCTTCCCATAAAGCCAGATTGGACTGTTACCACAAAACCTTAGAATGTGTAAGTAAAGAAGGGAAACAGATAACCCTTCAAGGGATCCGAAAACCTGTTTCGGTGAGACAAATATCAGCTTTGCAAATGAGAAAGTATTGTTGAAAGGGATGTCCCCTATATGCAATACAGGTGTTGAAAACAATCGAAGGTGACAAACCAAGCCCTGACGATCACCCTATCCTAAGAGAATACAGAGATGTGTTTCCAGAAGAGGTACCAGGTTACCTCCAAGAAGGGACATATACTTCTCGATAGAACTTACACTGGGAGCGGTGGCGGTGTCTAGGACACCCTACCGGATGAGCACACCCGAGTTAGTTGAACTCATATTACAATTAAAATAAATGATGGATAAAGGTTATATTCAACCTTGCATGTCTCCATGGGGAGCACCAGTCCTGTTCGTGAAAAAGAAGGACGGTACCCTTAGACTGTGTATAGATTATAGGCAACTCAATAAGGTAACCATAAAGAACAAGTACCCCTTGCCCAGGATCGATGACCAGTTCGATCAATTGGGGGGTGTGTCTATTTTCTCAAAGATTGATTTGAGGTCTGGATACCATCAAGTCCAAATCAAGGGTGAAGACATCCATAAAACTGCTTTCCGAACGAGGTATGGTCACTATGAGTTTGTGGTGGTGCCATTTGTGTTGACCAATGTCCCTGCCACTTTTATGTGCTTGATGAACAATGTACTCAGCAAGTTCCTAGACAAATTTGTACTTGTCTTTATTGACGATATATTAATTTACTCCAAGAACAGAAAAGAGCATGAAGAGCATCTTAGATTTGTGTTGCAAGTTCTAAGAGAACATCAACTCTATGCCAAATTCAGCAAATGTGAATTATTCCAGAAGAAAATACATTACTTAGGCCATGTTCTCTCCGAGGAAGGAGTAGCGGTAGACCCTGACAAAATTAGGTCTATCATGGAATTGCCTACCCCAAAGGATGTTTCAGACGCCAGATCCTTTATGGGATTAGCAGGATACTATAGGATATTTATAAAAGGATTCTCCAAGATTGGTTGTCCAATCACTACCCTCCAAAAGAAGGGGACAAAATTCATGTGGACACAGAAGTGTGAAGAAATATTTCAAACCCCGAAACATCTACCGACCCATGCACCCATGATGAAAATCGTCGATCCAGAAGCTGACTTCCTCATGTGCACAGATGCCTGTAAGGAAGGGCTTGGAGGAGTCCTTATGCAGGGAGGAAGTGTCATCTTCTATGAATCCCGAAAATTGAATGAGCATGAAGTCAACTATGTGACCCATGATCTAGAGTTGGCTACCATAGTGCATGCCTTGAAAATGTGGAGGCATTACCTCCTAGGGAGAAAATTTGTACTTATGACTGATCACTATGGATTGCAATACCTGTTTGATCAACCAAAGCTCAATGCTAGACAAGCTAGGTGGATGGCCCTCCTTAGCGAGTTTGTTTTCGATATCAAACACAATAAAGGAAAGGAAAATATAGTGGTCGATGCCCTTAGAAGAAGTATGAAAACAATTCACCTGGCAACGGTGAGCACCTGCGAGATAGATGTCAAGGAAAGAATCAGAAATGCACAAGAAACAGATCCCTTCATCCAGACCGTTACCATGTACCTACAACAAGGACCCGCCGGAGAAAAATATGAAGGCTACCAGATGACCGAAGGAGGTCTGCTCGCTTATAGAAGAAGATTTTATATTCCAGATTGTGACAACTTGAAGAGGTTCATACTAAATGAACTGCATAAAAGACCCTATACTCGTCATCTAGGATACCAGAAGATGATCACTGTCACCAGGAAAAAATTGTATTAGCCTGGATTGAAGAAATACATAGCCGAGTACTTGGCCAAATGCATAGAGTGCCAATAGTTTAAAGCAGAACATCGACACCCAGCAGGATTATTGCAACCTTTACCAATCCCAGAATGGAAATGGGAAACCATCTCCATGGATTTCATCACCGGATTACCAACATCGAGCAAACAAAACAATGCCATTATGGTAGTGGTGGATAAATTGAGCAAGTCTTCTCATTTTATCCCTGTCAAGTCCACTTGCAAAGCAATCGATATCTCCCAGGTATTCTTGAAGGAGATATTCAGACTGCATGGTATGCTGAAAGAGATCGTGTTCGACAGAGACACGAAATTTACTTCTAACTTTTGGAAATCATTGATGGCTGGCTTAGAAACCAAATTGTTGTTTAGCACTGCCTATCACCCTCAAACCGACGGACAAACAGAAAGAGTGAACCAAATACTTGAAGACGTGCTAAGAATGCATGTAATTCACCAACCCAAGAAGTGGGAAGACTACCTGCCACTGGTAGAATTTGCCTACAACAACGGCTACCAAGCACCCTTAAAGATGAGTCCCTTCGAAGTCCTCTATGGTAGATTGTGTAATACTCCATTCAGTTGGAGTAATCCCGTAAACAGGATTTATTTTGGAACCGACATGTTGAAATAAATGGAACAACAAGTGACTCAAATAAAACAAAACCTGAAGGTCACTCAGAATCGACAGAAAAGTTATGCCGACCAAAAGAGAACTCCAAGAGAGTTCAAAACGGGAGACCATGTATATCGCAGAGTTAGGCCCAGGAAGAGTTCTCTGAAAATGGGAGCTTATGCCAAGTTAGCACCTCGATATTGTGGACCCTTTGAGGTTCTAGATAGAGTGGGACCTGTAGCCTATAGGCTAGAACTTCCTCCCACAATAAAAGAACATAATGTTTTCCATGTTTCATTATTGAAGAAATATGTACATGATGCTAATCATATAATTGACTGGTCTATGATCCAACTGGAACCGGAGGGAGAATTTCTACCAAAACCTCAATGCATACTTGACATAAAGGAAACCCCACTCTGGAACCAAACCATTGCACAGGTCAAGGTGCAGTGGAGACATTTTGGCCCAGATGAGGCTACATGGGAAATGGAGGATGCCATGAGACAGGCATATCCGATTTTGTTTACTTTTGTACAGGCATCTCATGTTGATAGATAAGAACATCAAGGATGATGTTCCTTTAAGGGGGAGGGAATTGTAACACCCTATGTCCCCCAGTTTGTAAAAATAACTATACTGGCCAAGAACTGTGGAAAACCCAAAAATGTGAATGTGTGATGTGAATGGACCTTGTGGAAAAGGTCCATGAATGTAAATAATAAAATGAATATATATATGTATTGCAGGATTGTTGAGAGGGGAAGGTGCTGAAAAAGAGACCATGATGGATGAAGAAAGGTGGTGGAAGGTGCTTGGAAAAGTGGCATTAATTTCCACCGAAACCAATATTGTATTTGGACTTCACTGGCCTGGAGAACTAAGAGTGGCTCGCTGGCCCTGAATTAAATGACTCGTCAAGATTGGTAGGTAAAGGGATCCTCATGAGTAATGAGGGATGGGGGTGAACCGCCCATCTGTAGAGTCCTCAAACCGGACCACTGCGAGGAAAATCATGCCACACGCAACCTCGTCGAACAAAGAAAAGGCAGGAAGTGTGGGCGATCAAGGGCAGACGTGAGGGAAAGAGGAAGAAGAACTCTGGAAAAATACAGAGTGAGTGATAGTGAAGAAGAAGGAGAGTAACCTTTGTTCTCGGTCACTGGAAAACAGAGACGCAGTCTCGCAGCATCGTGGTCTCAACTCGGGGGTGGCTAGTGGTAAATCCGTTGGGAGTCACTGAGCCTACAGTTGGGTGGAAACAAGTACCCCTCTCAGTAGTTGCAATCACATTTGGCGTTATTTCTGATAAGTGTTTTACATTTTTCATCTTGAAATTTATATGTTGACATGTATGCTCACAGTCTGTGCAGTTTTAAGAATGGTTTGAGTATAAGACTGCCTGTGTAGTGTTTTGATTTAGAAATGGTGGTTGCACGCTTATAATGGAAAGACTACGTATGGCGTATGTTTTATAAATCGCTATTTATATACATATTGAATTAATTCAGACTTCAAGTCTGTTCTTGGGAAATCTACACCCTTATTTGTCTCAGGTAATACCTTGGATAGATCTCCCCATAGAGACACCCTTCTTAGAAAGGTCACCAAGAACCTGGAAAAGGATTTGAAGGCACAAGTGTTAGTAACCCTGTACGAGGAAGAATGATCCTCTTGAAATCTCGAAATAGCAGCGAAGGAATACCGTGTTCGCTTCGTAAGAGTCATCAAGGAGGCATTGGATGGTCGAAATTCTGCGTGGAGAATTCCTGAAGTCCTGAGAGCCGTCAGATCTTGCAGAGGAGCAGGGGAGTTACGGTAAGCCTATTTTCAAGTTTTAAGTTTGGGAGAACTCAGACCATAGGATCTGAGTTGACAAGGACCATTGGATCACTCGCGTAATCTCATTTCGTGGATTCGCGAGTTGAAGGGTTAAAACCCTTGCCTCAAGATTCGCGAGGTTGTGAAAGGCGAAGTCCCGAAGGGGAAAAAGGATTTGTGTGAACCAATTATCGGTGAAGTGCATCGGAACTCGGTATTTTGGGGTTTCATGGGTTGAAGAACCAAAAGCTTAGCATCAGGATTCACGAAGTTGCGAAATCCAAAACCCCAAAAAGGTAGGAAGTTCTGTTGTGGGACCCGTGTTGACGACGTGTCATAATTTTAGCATTTCGGCATATCGGTGGATAGGAGGTCGAGACTTTTTTCCTGAAAGTCCCGAAGTCACGAGTTGCGATAAGGAGTAACGAGGAGTTCGGGATCTCAGCACTTAGGGTGTCGGGATACAAAGGAGGTAGCGCTTCGGGAAGCGAAGTCACAAAGTGTCGAAGCTGGGGATGAGGGACACGTGGTAGAACCGCAAGGTGGGCCCGTGCGATAGATAGGCATACACGTGTCACCTAGTGAAAGGAGTCAACACCCGTTGATCTCTCGCGTCTCAGGGATTTGTGAGATAAGGGAACAACAATTCAACCCTTCGACTTGCGAAGTCTCTAGTAGCGAGACCACGAGAGGGAAAGCTAACATCACTTCTTGGGGTTTCGTGAAGGGAAGGTGCCAAGGTTGGGCACCTAGACTTGGCGAGTGGCGAAGTAGTGAGAAGATCAAGACCGTCCATCTGAGTAGGATAGGTGGTAGAAATCGAGGGATCTCATGAACTCCGAGGTTTGCAAGGTAAGAGCCCAGGAGTTGGGTGCTCCAAGTCACGAGTGGCGAAATCGCGAGGAGAAAGGATAGTTGTTGGATCCAGGTCAAGGGAGGACCATTGGATCAGGAGATTCATCGCACGTTCAGAGGTTGAGAGAACCTCTTCTCGACATCAGAAGTCACGAAGTGCTGAGAGCCGAGGCACGAGTTTGGACACGTGACAGAACCACAAGGTGGGGCCTGCATGGTTGACAGGAGGACATGCGTCGTCTGGGGAAAAGGAGTCAACACTCCGTTGACTTCTCGTGTCTCGGGGATTCGTGGGATAAGAGGACAAAGGCTCATCGCTATAACTCACGAAGTGGTGAGTTTCGAAAAGTATGAAAGGAAGGTCAACCCTCGCTGACTTCAAAGTTTCGGAGGTTCACACGGGAAGAGCACGGAGATTCAACCCTTCGGCTTGTGAATTCGTGAGTTGCGATGGGAGCTAGTGTTTAGCCAACCATTGGTCACGCATGGAGGGCGCTGACAGAAGGGAGCTATACCCATCTCGTGATCTCAGGTATCGAGATATTGGAAAGGAAGAGTTAGGAGTTTTGACTCTTGAACTCACGAGATTGCGAGTTGAGATAAGTACCTTTTTGGGGTTACGCCTTGGTTATAATGCTGTGGTCACTCGGAGAGGGTGGAGCTCATTCCTAGCGATGCTTGCACAGGGGAGCTTCCAAAAGGACCTATGGATTGATTGGAAGGAGATTCCAGCTGTGAATCAAAAGAAGTCGTTTTAGCTCATAAAAGAAACTGAACAATCCTTAAGACCGGGAGGTTGCGCAGAGACTTTGTCGAGGCAGAGGTGGCATCTGCAGCCTGTGCTAAGCTCCACAGGGTTTCGGGGATTCTATCCCTCAAGAAAAGGCGAAAAATATATTACACCGCAGCGGAGTGCATTACAACTATCTTATCTTATAAGATAAGATTAAATCTCTACAATCATCTATTGATTACAAAAATAGGGGGAATATAACCACCCCAAATCACACTAAATCTCTAAAAACGAAAAAGAGTTTGTTCCTATTTACAAAAAAATGAGCCATGGATATGGCTAATAAGCTCAAAAAGGATCCAGATCATTTATTCACCATAAACTCCCAAATATCCTGAAGGAAAAAGATGAAATAAAGAAATTCAGATATACATTTAACCAATATTTTCCAAATTTTGAATAAGAATAGACTGGCTACAGAATCTGTTGATTCTGTAGCTAGTCTTATTTTAGCAATAAAATCTAATTTATTCTATGAACAAGAATGTAACACTATTTTAAGACAAAAATGAATCTTTACCTTTAACTAGAAAATCAAATCAATTCACATGATCTCATAATTGATCATTGTTGTGACACTTTCGACATTTTTCACTATGATGTTCCCTATTGTTTTCAGACGTTTTCCTTGTCTCTGAACAATTGAATTGAGCTTATGATTTTCATCTATTAGGGGGTCAACCAGGTCGGTAAGGGTTTTGATCTATGATTGTAAAATGGGTATGTCCGTGTAATACTTGTCAATCGAGAACAGACAAGTTTCACATTGTGAACCTGTGACGGCCATTTGAGAATACCCACAGTTGAGTGTCCGACTGTGTTCACTGCTTCATTTAGGTTTGTTGTCAAACTTGATGCCTGGAAATCCTTGATTGTGTTTTAAGCAAGGTGGAAAATTATCCATGAAATTGTACGCCTGGTCGAGATCTACTTAGAAGGTAGGGGGGTCTTCTTTGGCCAAGAATCTGTCGATCTCCAATTCTGAGCTTTCATGAATCTCGATAATTTTGATCGAGCTCACATGAGCGTTTGATTTATTTTGTAGTTTCCTTGAAATCAACCTACCTGTCCTTTTATTTTTAAAACCTAAATCGATATCACCTTTAGATGGATTTCCCACAGGTGAGTTTGCTTTCTTAGAAGAGGCATTAGGATGGCTCTGCTCAACATATTTTGGGTCGGATATAGAATTAATGAGGGTTGATGTAAGACAGGATTGTGTAGATGAAGGGACCACTCTGGCAGGGACTATGGTTTCCTATATCATGGGTTTGTCAACCTCTGTAGCATTGGAGTCAACGAAGTCATTTCGGGCCAAGAAGGTGTTCCATTCATCATGTTGTAACTTCAATTGGTGTACTAATAGTATCTTTATTAAGTCGTGGTGAAACAAGCTTGAATCCAATTGTTGTCTTTTATACCTCTTTGCCATTTTATACAAGCTTCTCCACAGGTAATATGGAATGTTTAATTGAAACCCAATGAAATTCATAAGAAAACATATATGATATAGAAAAAAAAAACCAAAATGGCCTTCACACATCACGAATCGTTTCAAGATTGCTAGCAAGCCATGCCATCAGGTTTTCAACATGGACATGGGCATACCTTTGTCGCAGCAATTGATTTTTCAAGACGTGAAGAAAAGGCTCCATGGCACCTCCTTGACTTTAGTGTTTTTGAACCACTTATGCCCATTCAAAGGAAGACTTTTTGCTTGACCTAAAAGATCCTCTGTGACTTCAACCTGAACGTCTCCCACCTTGGCTCATCATCCATCAAATGAAAGGGAAAATTCCTGAGCGGTTCGCAAATTGAATCCCTAGAATTTCTCAATAAAAACAAGCCAGCCTTGCCCCATGAGATATTCCCTTGCATCATCGCACAGGAGCAGGTTCTGAGAGCCATTGGATTCAATCCTAACAACCGGGGCCATGGGGATTCAACAAGCAATCAATAAAACATAGTGATTATGGAGGGTTTTGAAGGAGAAGACCAGAGCGACATTTCAGACCCAAAACTCATCAATAACCTAGGGTGTATGAACATAAGTTCCTCAATACGAAATGATAGGTGTTTTGTGAAATGAATACGAGGAGTACATATAGAACCTGAGACTAAGCTCGAAGTGATGGGCTTACTGTCATCGAACTGCCACCTCTCACATGTTACAGGCCATGACCAGGTGCATTAAAACTTTATCATTGCGCAACAAGGTAGGTTTGGTTTCTAAAGTTTAAGATAGGGAAAAAATTTTAAAACCAAAATGTAGTGACAAGGGAATGCATGACCAAAAGCCACAAAAAATATATCAAGGTTTAAACTAAAAGGACCCTTGTTGATTCAAATAACAATTCATAAGCATACTTAACATTTGAGGAGTCAATAAAGAAGATGAGCTTGGTAGAAAGAAACAAAGTCTTTATTAAAAAAAACTGTGGAGCCATCTACCTTTCATAAATTTTTAAATAAAGAGGTAATACAATCATAAGTCTTAATGCTTCGTTTTCATGCTTTTAGTCATGAATGAAGCATGAAAACAAAAACACTAGGAATAACCAAAAACTCACATTTGTAGTTTCAAAAATTGCTTATGAAGAACAAAAAATGTATGACCCCAGGTAGGCAGCTACATAGATTATTATTTGATGCTTTAAAAAGTTAAAAATATGTTGGGCTGCCAACAATGGCGACTTGCTGGGAGAAGCAGTTATCTTTGTATCAATGATGAATTCAGGTTAGAAATATTTGAATGATTTCAAATCAAAGAATAATTGAAAGACATTTGAGCATCTTTGACAATCATTACGTGGTCCAGCTTAAGATATCTTTCGTTAAAAAATTAAATATGGTGACAGACTTAACAAATGAAGCCACGATGTTTAAGTTATTGGCTCCAATACTGTTGACAGGGCCACTGTTTCCAGCAGGCATCCATAGCCTCGAAAGGGATGTCAATTAACCTGCTCTGACGCCTTTATCCTATCCAAGAAATTTCAAATCAGAATGAAGGATGGTCATGACCAAAATCAAAATTTATACCTGAGAATTTTCTTTAACCTGACATTGCTTCGCTGCCAGCGATCCTATTCAGTACCCTGGAAAAGTTGTCTTGGCATCATGCATGCATTTACCCACTGCCAGCAGACCTGTTTAGTGTCCCGACAGGTTTACAAACACTTCCCACAACTCTTGAGAAATTGTTCACTGTCTAATATAATTTTAAAGACATTCAGCAGAGCAGGGTGATGCTGAAAATTCCAGTTTTTACAAAACTTATTATTTTCCAGGCCTTTTTAATTTTTTTGCTTGATAACCTTCATCATGATCTGAAAATAGTTCATTAATGAAACTAATTTTTCAAGGATAGGGAGGCATCGTTGAGTTTCTTTCTTAAAAGTAGGGAAAACATAAAGAGCTTTTAAAGATAGTCGTGTCTACTCTCAAATGCAAATTGAAACCGAGAAATCAATTCTCAAACAAAATACCATCTTTCACTAGTCTACATTTTTAGAAAAACACAACAATTGATGCTCTGATAGCACTTGACAGTTGTTTTGAGATGAAGCATTATGTTCTCCCCTTCTGAACTAAACTGTAATACATGCATGTTTGACTAAAAAAAAGGCCAATAAAAAAAATAAAAAATAAAAACAAACCGGAAAAGAAAACGGAAAGCAAAAGAAACCAAAATAGAAAAATATGTACAAAAGGTGTATCTGAGATTTGTTAGGTGAAATACCTTTTGAGAGCTTGGCCATTCACCGGGAAGGTGTTTGGTTGTCCCTCTAAATTCTGCAGGTGGAAATAACTAGGACCTAGTTTTTCAGCGATTAAAAATGGTCCCAACCATAGGTTTTGGAACTTAGTATGTTCCCCTTTCCCCTCATGAGGTTTATCCCACTTGAGGACAAGATCACCTACCTCAAAATTCCTGTCCGAGGCAGAACTGGAATCAAACCAGCTTTTGACAATATGTTGATGCTGATCCAGTTTTTGTTTTTCTTGAGTCCTTACCTCTTCTAACTTCAGCAGAGCATTAATATGATTTTTGAGAGGAGGGCATTCTTCTTATTGAACTTTCTACGATAGTTACAGAGAAGGAGGTAGAACATGCGGAAGGAGAATTTCTTCCCTTCCATAAACAAGAAAGAAGGGGTAATTACCAACAACAGTTTTCAGAGTTACCCTATCAACCCAGAGTGCATTGAATAGTGCATTATGCCAATTTTTGTGGTTTTCAGAGACTGTTCTCTTGATAATCTTGATCAGGTTCTTGTTTATCGATTCTACCAAACCATTTCCTTGGGGGTAATAGATGGCAGAATATTTTAGCTTTATCCCTTTTTCTAAAGCAAAGGCACTCATATTGAGGGATGAAAAATAGGAAGCATTATCAAACACTAGACATTTAGGAATACCGAATCGAGTGATGATGTTTGAATTAAGGAAAGATATCACCTGACAAGTGTTCACCACTTTTAATGGAGAAGCCTCAGACCATATGATGAAATAGTCTGTTGTTGTGATTATGTACTTATTCTGCTGCGAGGAGGTGGGGTTAATTGGGCCAATAATGTCAAGACCCCATTGCTGAAAAGGGAAATCCACCGAGACAGGTTGCAATGGGAATGCTACCTTTTGTACTAGTCTAGAAGCCTTTTGATAGATTACGCATTTGCGGCATAATGTATGGGCATATTTGAAAAGCATGGGCCAATAATACCCTACCCTTAATACTTTTTGGGCAGTAGTGTCTCCACCAAAATGCCCACCAACTTCTCCTGCATGCAACTCAGATAAGACTTTATCTGCTTCATCTCTTGCTAGACAACGCATAAGGATTTCATCAAAATTTTTGCAAAATAATACACCATTCACAAGCTGGTAAGGTGCAGACTTTAATCTCAATGCTCTCCTCTTTTTTGGATCAAGCTGACGAGGAGATAAATCATGTATTAGATAAAACGTAATGTCATCATACCAAGGATTTGTAGGATTTTGTACACAAAAGATTTGACTTTGATTATGTTGATCTTCAATTAACATATCAGTTTGACTTTGTTGTTCTTCAATTGAATCAGCGACCAATTTACATAGACCTTGGCCTCTAACAATTTGTGTTGGGGTGATCTTGAGGTCATATTATTGTAAGGATGTCACCCAGTTTTCCCATTTTTCACCTAGTTCTTTCTGTACTAATAAATTTCTGACAGTCGAGTAAGGAACAATGACTTTAGTTCTAGATTTCAGTAGATACGATCAGAAATGTTTTACTGCTTTAAAAACATCATAAGCCTGCTGATCTACAGTTGGATAGTTAATCTCTGCTCCCTTAAAGGATGATCTCATAAAGATAATGGGAACCTCATTGTTTTCAACATTCCTTTGGGTTAGCACAGTGACATAAGATCGATCGGAGGAAAACGTGTAAAGAGAGAAATCTCATGAAAAGTTAGGGCTTATTAGGGATGGAGCCTCTACTATGGATTTTTTGATTGAATCAAAAGCTTGACTTTATTGAGGTCCCCAATGGTATTGCACATCCTTTTTTATTAAGTTTTGTAAAGGCCTCATCATTTCCGAAAAACTTGGAACGAACCTTCTGAGAAAATTTATCTGACCTAGGAAAGATTGCATAGATGTTTTGGAGGGGGGAGGGAGTTTTGAAATGACTTGAGTCCTCTTGGGATCAATGATCATACCTTCATTGGATACTATGAATCCGAGCAGCTTGCCTTGTTCTACTGCAAATACATATTTTTTAGGATTCAAAGAGATTTTGTACTTACGACATCGTTGTAAAATAGATCTCAGATGGGCTAAGTGATCCCCCTTATTCTTGGATAAAATCGTGACATCATCGAGATAGACCACTACAAATTGATTGATTAGACCGCAAAAAATGATATCCATCACTCTCTAGAAAGTGGCACCGGAATTTATAATCCCAAAGGGCATCTTTCTATAAGCATAGGTTCCCCATGGAGTATGGAAAGTGGTTTTCAACTGGTCTGGAGGAGACATGAGGACTTGGTTATACCCTGAAAAACCGTCTAGTAGCGACAATCTTTCAGAACTGGATACCTGCTGGAGAATTTGTTCCATCAGAGGAACAGGGTAGTTGTCTTTATTATATGCTTGGTTTAAGTTTCAGAAATCGACACATAGTTAGATTTCTCCACTTTTATTCCTCACAGGGAAAAGGTTAGAAACCCACTGTGTATGCCTTACCGGGAAGATTATCTTTGCATTCAATAGTTTTTTTAGTTCCTTCTTGACCGTTGGTTCTATTTTTGGGTGCATCTTCCTTAACTTTGGTTGAAAAAGCCAAGTGAAGGGTTTTATGGGGATGATGTGTTGTATAATGTTATGGTCGAATGTTTTTAGATCATCATACGTCCAAGCAAAGACATCCTTAAATTATTTAAACAATTTAATAAAAGCTGATTTCTCTTGCTCAGAACATTACGTTCCCAAATTGATGCATTGTGGATTATCTTTAGTTCCTAGATTTACTTTTTCATGGGTCAAGGAAGAACTATTGGTTTTACAATTTATCGATTTTCTGAATTTATCATGCAAATCATAAAACTTTTCTAATCTTACCACAGATTTTGGGATAGAATTTACCAGATCCAATGTCATTTTCGGGGACCTTGGGTCCGATATTACTGTAAAATTGTGGAGGTCTTTGTCATGGGTGCCTTCATCGATAACCGCACCTTGGAAAGTGTCTTCCATGTGCAACAAACTGATGATCCATTGATCTTCATCGAACACTCTCCAATTAGTGATGTTTTTCGGGACTGATGGTTTGAACAACAACTCAATGGAGAACGCGTTCGAAGAAAGGCATTCTGTGGGAAACAATTTAGAAGTAACATTACCCAACAAGTCAGACTCGAAATTATTTAATCTTGGAATGGAATTAATATTAAATATGGAAAATGTGTACATTAGATTCCATACCTCAACTTGATAACTTTTCAGGTGTGGAGTCAGGCAATGAATGGAGTTCCTTACCTACTTGACCACAATTTCTTAATCGTCGAATACCACTAAATTCTGTATTTTCAAATCTAGTGCCTTTCCGAGTCCTTGCAGAAGTGCCTCGTATTCATCCGTATTGTTTGTGCATTCAAATTCTAATTGGAAAGCGATCAAAGTTTTGTTACTTGCTGGGTCAATGAGCACACATCCTGCACCATCTCCTTCTTTAGATTTGGACCCATCGAAGTAGAGAGACCATATGTGAGTCTCATCAACTATATGTGACATATTAGGGAAAGCTGTCGACTATGTGCATGTCATTAGTTCTGACTGTTGTTCCGGGTCAGTAATTGTAGAAGTTTTTGCCATGAAGTTACCGAAAAAGTTGTGCATTCCCTGCATTTCAGGTGAATTAGCAGAAACAGTAAATGGTTCATTAGTGTCATTTAAATCAGTCACAGTAAGCTTGAGATAACGCTCACGATTGATCTTGATTCTAGTAGGCTTTCCATTCTTTGGCAGCCACAAATGAGACCAGTTTATCGCAAAATAACCATGGAGTTGTTCGGACCAATCCCCACCTAAAAATAGGCCATATACTTCAGGGATTTCCATGACAATAATATCAATAATCTGGTGAACTTTAGGATTAGAGGATAGTCTGATAAGGACATTTTTTTAATTCACCTATCACCTTAACACTGGTCCGATCAAGATGAATAATTTTTAGACTTGAAGGTTGAACTTCAGCATTGATTTTCTGGCAGATAGACCAAGGCATTACATTTGATGATGCACCAAAATCTACCATACAATTATGTACATTCCTATTGAAAATTTCAAAGGTCAACAAAAAAGGTGGGACATTTCTACGAGTGTTAACAACAGAACTTTGTTGGTTTTTATTCGTAGTCCCTGGAATTATTTTATATACATTTGTTACACTTTTTACAGGAAGGTCTCTTTTATCCGAGGGTTCTAGTGTCATTTTAAGGGGAACCTTTTGAGATGTTTTAGGGCTATTTTCTGCAAATTTTTTGTTGTTCAAATTGTTGTTTTTGTTGTTTTCTGCAATGTTCTGAAGCATCTTTTGCAGAAGAAAAGGAAATTTTAGCAATTCATAAATAGAAATGTTAGCTCTAAGTTTCTTAAGGTATTCGATCAAATCATATTCTAAACTTGGGGTTGTTGAATTCTGTTTAGTTTCAGTCTGCTTAAACTGTTTTTGAGGTGCATTAGTTCCAATTTCAGAAGAGGATTTGTTTTGTGTTTTGCTTCTGGTATTATAAGGATGAACCGTTTCAAAATTGGCTTCAAAGATACTATCCGAAAAATGCATGAAGATGTTGGGAGAGGATTCATCCTCTTCCACTATTTCCTGTTCAACTACATCTTCAGAAATCTCAGGAGGAACTAAGTTATCATGAGCTTCAAGGATTGTTTGTATCGCAAATTGTAGGCTTTCTAGATTAAGGCCTTCAGAATTTAAATTGGGTCGGTTTGTGGGAAAATGTTTTCTAAAAGGGGGTTTGTAAGACCCTTTACTTGAAGAAGATTCTTCAGCCGATCTCCTTAAATATACGACTTGATTAGACAATTTCTGAATGACCTTATGTAAACTTTCCAAATATGAACTGTCTGATTGAGTTTTGGTTTGGGAAGGTCTAGGAAGAATTTCTATTTCTTCTTGGAATATGGGGTGATGTCTTCCTCATTATAGATATTATCCTTTAGGATTAGAATATCTTTCTCAATTTGGCTCGCCTCCTCGAAGGCTTCCAATAGTGTTTCCTTCTTAGACCTTTTTACCCAGATTATTATGTTCTGATGTAGGGATTTAGTGTAGTATGCGACGATAAGATTTTCAGCAGGCATTGGATCAATGGGGATTCGATTTTTTAATGTTCGAAACCTTTGATTAAAGTATTTTATTTTTTCCTTGGGTTTCATCTTTAAACTGGAGAGTTCCATGACTAAGACTTCGGGAGATTTGTCATCTCCAAATTTCTCAAGGAAACAAGATTCGAATCTATCCCAAGATACAATAGTGTGGGGTTGTTGGGAAAAATACCATGTAGAGGCATTGCCTTCAAATGTATATGGGAAAAGTATACATACTACATCTTTGTGTTCTACGTTTCAGAGTCTAATGGCTAGCATGAATTTTTTTATGTGATCCTCAACAATTTGCTTAGAATATGGATCGAATTTAGGGATCCATTTCTCTGGATGTTTAGGCAAAGGATGCTCGGGTCCAGGTATGGCCACAACATCTTGATCGATCCAAGGTCTGGCGGGATTGTTTGGATTTTCCATGAGCGTGGGTGGTGTCGAAGGCTGATATGAAAAACTACCTTCGTCCGATGACTCTTCTCCTAAAGAGGAGGGAGATGAAGGCGGTGGTGAAGGTGGGATACAAGATCCTCCGGCTGCAGGAGTGGGGATGTGATCTGGATCCGTAGGTTTTAGGAGAAGATCAGTGCCTTCAAGTTTCTCTCTGATATCAAAGAAATCTAGTGGTTGATTCAGTGGTTGACCTGGTTGTCTGATATGGGCCAAAGCACCATGTGTATTTAGAAATGATTGACGAACAATTTCTTGTATGTTGGACCCTGGAGGGTTTGGTGTTATTGGCTCAACGGTAATCTGTGGATTTTCGTTTGAGGTGGTTGTTGTTTGAGAAGTAACGTTGTCATCAGAATGACTTCTTGTTACTATAGGGGAGCGGGTGTGTGGGGCAGGAGTCTTACGACATCCACGTGCCATCAATCGTGTTCAGGCACTCCTTCTAGCGCCATTTGTTGACAGGCAAAAATGATCGTCCATCAATTGGAAGAACAAGTCCGGTCTAGGGTTGTCTAAATAACCCAAGTCATTTGGTATGACTCGCTCTGACGGGTTTAATGGCTCAGTTGGCCAATCTAAAATTCCTAAAAGAAACAAATAAAAGAAATAAAAGAAATAACTATTAAATAACCACTTAACATATATATGTACATATAACTAAAGTAGATAACATTTACAAAACAGATTTGTCTATTTTATTTATGTGCATGATATACAAGTTGTGAGTTTTAATCTAAACTCATGAAAATCTATGTAAAGATGGTTGCTTAAACAAAAGAAGATAAAGAAAGCACATAAGCTATTTTTTGTTTTTTTCTTTATTAATCTAAGTTTACACTGAAAAAGATACAATGAAACAAGAGTATGTGGACGGTCAAAGCCAGACCATATATTAGAGTTTTGTAGACAAATAAACAACATAAATAAATGAACTAACCTATCAATGAGTTAATCGACATGCATCAAGCATCTGTATAATAGAGAATATCCAACCACCTTGTCGAAGAGGTAAACCTGCAACGAACATTAAGATTGTTCTGAATACATGTGAAACAATATGTTGGAAACTGAGTTTCAATAACAGAATGTATAATACATATAGTCACAGTGATCTTATGATTTACAAGTAATTAAAGTGAGATAAATCTTATTGTAAGAACTTTGCATTTAAACATTCAACAGAAATTTAAAGATAAATCTCATCATTTGAGTTGAATAGATGATCACCCTATATAATATCTGAAAAATCACATATGGACAACATTTATAAATGAATTATCCAAACTCATAATAAAGCATGAAGACAAAATCTATCAACACCTATTATCATGTCAAGATAAACAGAAATTAAACTAAGACATCATACACCAGAAGTTGAAGTTGTAATATGTATTTTTGTTCTATTCAAGTCTATGCATCAATTGTCCATACTTCAGCCCCAGGCCAAGATGATTTGATTACAAAAAATACAAGTTTATAAAGGGTTCATAAAAGCTAACTATCTTATCTTATAAGATAAGATTAAATCTCTACAATCATCTATTGATTACAAAAATAGGGGGAATATAACCACCCCAAATCACACTAAATCTCTAAAAACGAAAAAAGAGTTTGTTCCTGTTTACACAAAAATGAGCCATGGATATGGATAATAAGCTCAAAAAGGCTCCAGATCATTTAGTCACCATAAACTCCCAAATATACTGAAATAAAAAGATGAAATAAAGAAATTCAGATATACATTTAACCAATATTTTCCAAATTTCGAATAAGAATAGACTGGCTACAAAATCTATTGATTCTGTAGCTAGTATTATTTTAGCAATAAAATCTAATTTATTCTATGAACAAGAATGTAACACTATTTTAAGACAAAAACAAATCTTTACCTTTATCTGGAAAATCAAATCAATTCACATGATCTCAGAATTGATCACTGTTGTGACACTTTCGACATTTTTCACTATGATGTTCCCTATTGTTTTCGAACATTTTCCTTTCTATGAACAATGGACTTAAGCCTACAATTTTCATGTGTTAGGGGGTCGACTAGATCAGTAAGGGTTTTGATCTGTGATTGTAAAATGGGTATGTCCGTGTAATACTTGTCAATCCAGAACAGACAAGTTTCACATTGTGAACTTGTGACGGACGTTTGAGAATACCCACAGTTGAGTGTCAGACTATGTTCACTACTGCCTTTAGGTTTTTTATCACACTTGATGCCCGAAAATCCTTGACTTTGTTTTAAGCAGGGTCGAAAATTATCCACAAATTGTATGCCTGGTAGGGATCTACTTCGAAGGAAGGGGGGTCTTCTTCGGCCAAGAATCTGTCGATCTCCGAGTCTGAGCTTTCATGGATATCGATCATTTTGATCGAGCTCACATGAGTGTTTGATTTATTTCATAGTTTCCTTGAAATCAATCTACCTGCCCTTTTATTTTTAAAACCTAAATCGATATCACCTTTAGATGGCTTGCCCACAGGTCTGTTTTCTTTCTTAGCAGAGGTGTTAGGATGGATCTACTCAACATCTTTTGGGTCAGATATAGGCTTACTAAGGGTGGATGTAAGATAGACATGTGTAGATGAAGGGATCACTTTGGCAGGGACTATGGTTTCCTCTATCACGGGTTTGTCAACCTCTATAGCATTGGAGTCAACGAAGCCGTTTCAGGCCAGGAAGGCGTTCAAGTCATCATGTTGTAACTTCAATTGGTGTACTAACAATATCTTTATTAAGCCGTGGTGAAACAAGCTTGAATCCAATTTTTGTCTTTTATACCTCTTTGCCATTTTATATAAGCTTCTCCACGGGTAATATGGCATGTTTAATTGAAACCCAATGAAATTCATAAGCAAATGTATATGATATAGAAAAACAAAACCAAAATGGCCTTCACATGTCACAAATTGTTTCAAGAATCCTAGCAAGCAATGCCATCAGGTTTTCAACATGGACACGGGCATACCTCTGCCGCTGTAATTGATTTTTCGAGACATGAAGAAAAGGCTCTATGGAACCTCCTTGACTTTAGCATTTTTGAACCACTTCTTCCCGATCAAAGGAATACCTGTTTCTTGACCTAAAAAATCCTCTTTGACTTCGACCTGAACGTCTCCCACCTTGGCTCAGCATTCGTCAAACGAAAGGGCAAATTCCTGAGCGGTTCGCAAATTGAATCCCTGGAATTTCTCAATAAAAACAAGCCATCCTTGACCCATGAGATCTTCCCTTACATCATCGAACAGGAGCAAGGTATAAGATCCATTGGGTTCAATCCTAACAATCAGGGCCATGGGGATTCGATAAGCAGTCAATAAAACACAGTGAGTATGGAGGGTTTTGAAGGAGAAGACCAGAGAAACATTTCAGACCCAAAACGCATCAATAACCTAGGGCGTATGAACAGAAGTTCCTCAATACGAAATGATAGGCATTTTGTAAAATGAATGTGAGGAGTACATACAAAACCCAAGACTAAGCTCGAAGTGATGGGCTTACTGTCGTCGAACTGCCACCTCTCACATGTTACAGGCCACGACCAGGTGCATTAAAACTTTATCATTGCACAACAAGGTAGGTTTGGTTTCTAAAGTTTAGGATAGGGAAAAAATTTAAAAACCAAAATGTAGTGACAAGGGACCGCATGACCAAGAGCCAAAAAAAATATATCAAGGTTTAAACTAAAAGGACCCTTGTTGATTCAAATAACAATTCATAAGCATACTTAACATTTAAGGAGTCAATAAAGAAGATGATCTTGGTAGCAAGAAACAAAGTCTTTATTAACAAAAACTTTGGAGCCATCTACCTTTCATAAATTTTTAAATAAAACAGTAATACAATCATAAATATTAATGCTTCATTTTCATGCTTTCAGTCATGAACGAAGCATGAAAACAAAAACACTAGGAATAACCGAAAACTCACATTTGTAGTTTCAAAAATTGCTTATGAAGAACAAAAAATGTAAGACCCCAGGGAGGCAGCTACATAGATTATTATTTGATTCTTTAAAAAGTTAAAAATATGGTGGGCTACCAACACAACCCTGTTCTTGCATCCATACACTGCCTCCTTTGGTATTTTGACAGGAGCTCCACTGGGTTCCTTCATGACCATATACTGGACATTCTGGACAAGTTTATTTAAATGTGTTGAACATGCACATAATAGATCTAGCTGAACAATAATACACACATTTGCAGAGAGAATTTGAGAAAGAAGAAGGAGGAGAGATAGAATGAAATAATTCTCATTAACCGTTATGAATAATGAATAATTTACACATGATATACTCTATATAACTCAATAATTGTGCACTGGAGGTGAACCAATGTGCCATAGTGGTGGTCTAGAGTGATCTGGACACACACCAGTAGTTACGGGAGTGAACTTCCACCTAGTCTAGTCTCTCAGGCAGTTACGGGAGTGAACTGCCACCTAGTCTAGTCTCTTAGGCAGTTACGGGAGTGAACTGCTACCTAGTTGAGTTAACTAGTCAACTAGTCTTCAATTAACTGACTGAACAGAGAGTAGTGAGGAGTTAACTAAAGGAATCAAGGATAATTCGCCCCTTTGGTGATGATACAAAGGCAAGGTCTAATTATCATGGTTATGATCCCAATGTTGCATGGTGACAAAACCAATGCAACATCTAAACTCAACTCAACTAGTCAAACTGAAGTCTCAACTAAAAGAGAATATTCTCCATGTGGAATATTCTCCCATAAATTATAGGAGACTAGATAATGACTAATTTGACTAATAAACAAGGAAAAACCTTAGGAAATATAAATCCTAGGTGTGTGTGAAGTAACTCCAACACCCCCCCGAACATCACTATGGTGAAAATAAAGATTGGGTCCCAGCAATGAGGCCATGTTAGGTACCCAAGTACAAAAGATACACTGAAAATAAAGTGAGGAAAGAAGGAAAAATGCATGGGAAACCCCCCCCCCCCCCTCAAGGTACAATGTATGTAAAAAGAATAACTACAGTTGCTAGGCAACTGTGTCCTTCACTCCAAGATGAATTCACAAAGAATGGAACTTCTACTCAGTGATGGTCTTGGTGATATGTCTGTCACCTGTTCTGCTGAAGGGAAGAACTGTAAGTGGATGATCCCCTCATGTACTAAGTCTCGGATGTAGTGCATGTGGATCTTGATGTGCTTTGTCCACTTCCTCTGAATTGGATCTCTGCAGAACTTTAGAGTTCTCTGGTTGTCACACCAGATGATGATCGATCGATGAAACTGAATGCCCAATTCAGTGAAAAAATGTTGTAGCCAAATAGCCTAAATGGTTATGTTAACTACACCTCTGTACTCTACCTTGGCTGAAGACAGAGCAATGGCAGCTTACTTCTTGCTTGACCAACAGATAGGCCCAAAACCAAGATTGAGTGAGTAACCAGATGTGGAATTATGATCAATTCTATCGCCATCCCAGTCGGAATCAATAAACCCGATGAGATCTAATGTAGAGTCTATTTCATAATGAATCCCAAAGGTGATGGTGCCCTGTACGTATCAAAGGATACGCTTTTCATATTTCCAATGTAGCTCATGCAACTTCTGCATGAAACTGGAAACTACGCCAACTGTGTATGAGAGGTCTAGTCTAAAGTGTGTGAGATACAACAAGCTCCCCACTATTTGTCTGTACAGTGTGTTGTCAACCATTGGAGTCTTCGCACCATCCTCAAGTTTGACTCCTGATAGGAAAGGAGTCGGAGCATACTTGCGGTTTGTTATGTGAAATATCTCAAGGATATCTCGTGCATACTTGGCCTAAGACAATTTGATGCCTGATGCATCCTGACTGATCTCGAGTCCAAGGAAGAAGTGTAGTGGATCCATGTCTATCATAAAAAACATTTCATGTAGAATCCTCTTGACTGCAGCAATCGATGAAGTCGAGCACCCAATGATCAACAAATCATCGACATACATAACTAAAATTAGAAGTGAATTATCCATCCTGAGCATGTAGACATTTGTGTATGATTTACAACATACAAAGTTCTGTGACAAAATGTAGGAGTCCATCATGTAATACCATGCCCTTAGAGCTTGCTTGAGGCCATAAAGTGACTTCTTTAGTCGACAGACCAAAGATGAGTCTTGCATAAATCCCTGGGGCTTCTCCATGTAGATATCCTCAGAGAGATCATTGTGAATAAATGCATTATTCACGTCCATATGATGGAATTACCATCCCTTGGTTGCCGCAATGGTAAGTTCCAATCGTATGGAATCCATATTCACTACTAGAGTGCAGGTATCATCATAGTCAATACCATGAACCTGTTGAAAGTATTTGGAAACAAGCATGGATTTGCATCTGTTAATATGTCCATCTGCTACACTCTTGGTCCTGTAGACCCATATTCATCTGACAAGTTTCCTCTCAGATGGAAGGGGAACCATATCCCAAGTATGGTTCTCGAGGAGGGAGTTGTACTCCTCCTACATGGAATATTCCCAAAAGGGATTTTGATCAGCCTCGCCATAATACTATGGATCTGAAGACTGAACCAAGAAAATATGCCTGGAAGGCAATGGTTCAGTGGAAGCGAGTGAAATAGGAGTATCCTATAAATCATATCGATTCCTCCTAGTGTCGGATGGATCACCAACGAGATCCCCTGTAGCCTGAAGAATAGTATATTCCCACTTGGGCCTATGCTTTGTCTTTGCAACTACATCTATATGCTCCGAATTTGCATCTGACTGTACTGACTTTGAATCTGAATCATTTGAGTCCTATGAATCATAACTCTCATCTAAAGAAGATTCAACATGTGCATGCTCATCATCTCAGACAGGTGGAAGAATGAAGGTGTCTGCATGTGGTTGTTGAGGTGCACGCGAGACACTTTCCTCAAATTGGACACTTTGCTCAATGATGAGCCAATCCAAGAAAAGATCAATAATCCTATATACCTTCACATTGTTGGCATATCCAACAAAAATGAACTCATTGCTTTGTGGATCAAGTTCCTTCCTCTTTTCAGAGGGAATCATGGCCCATGCACGGGAACCAAAAATGAGAAAGTGGGTCACTTTCGGTTTGAGGCCGCTCCAAGCCTCGTAGGGGGTCTTATTCTTGAAAAATCTATGGGGAGATATGTTTTGGATGTATGTTTCACAATTAAGTTCTTTGGTCCATAGTCTCTGTGGTAGTGACTTTGCATGCAGCATGCAAGATTCCATCTCCTTTAGAGATCTGTTTTTCTTCTCAACAACTCTATTTTGTTCTGGAGTATAGGGAACTGTGTGCTGTAATTGAATCCCTGCCTCATCGAAAATATTGTGGATATCATGATTTACATAGTCTCCCCTGTTATCAGTTCGGAGGAATTTTATCTTCTTTCCGGACTGTGTCTCAACCAAGGCTTTGATGTCTTTGAGGTGTTGAAAGACCTCAGATTATTTCCTGAGAAAGTAGATCCATGTAAAATGTGAGAAATCATCAACAAAAATGAGAACAAACATCACTTTGTTGATCAATGGATGTGTAAAAGGACCCATGAGGTCACTATGAATCAGATCTAAAGGTGTAGAGGCTCTCTGAGACTTTCCCTTGTCAAATTTCTCTTGAGGTTGTTTCTTGAGAACACATCCCTCACAGACTCCCTTGGAGAAATGGATGTCTGGTAGACCATCAACCAGTATTTTCTTGATAAGTTGTTGCATGTATCTTAAATTCAAATGTCCAAACCTTTCATGCCATATCCTACTACTTTCATCAACATGAGTTAGTAGTAAAGCAGAATCAGGTTCAATGAATTCAGAAAATGTATACAATCTAGACTGATGATTTACCTCACTGGTAGCAACCCTGTTGTTGGTTTGCATGTCATAGATGTCGAAGGAATTTGGTTTGAATATTACTTTCTTTATGGTGCTAGAATTCATCATCTGATACATGGAGAGAAGGTTATTGGAAAGCTTGGGAACATGCAACACATTCTTGAAGCTTTCGTTGGTGAATCCTTTGTCGGTGACTTCGACAGAAGAGTTGTCCCCCATCATAATAGGAGGAACTTTTCATGCATCCAAAGAATAATATACTTCTTTTAAGGCAGAAATGTGATGTAATGCTCCTAAATCAACGATCCAAGCATCAAGAGAGGAGTTGATAGAAATCAAGCCATGGCTACAATTTCCTTTCATGGAATTCAGATCTTTTGGCTTCTTCTTCTTGGCACCCTCAGGGATGTGATCTCCAAGGTTGTTTTGCTGAAGTATTTGAGACATCAGATCTATTTTTTTTTTCATGCATGTGGATTCTAAATGGAATCCTTTGTGACAGTACATGCATTTATCTCCTTTTCTTCCCTTTTCTCCTTTGGATCCAGAGGCATCAGTGAAGGGTTTTGTGTATCCTTCCTTCTTCAGATGTGCATGATATTTATTCTTATCTTTATCTTTAGATTTATGATATTTGTGGCTGCCATCATGCACAGTGAGTGCATGCGCCCTTGGGCCTTTGATTGGTCCCATGTTGTTGAGCTTAGTTTTCTCTTGTGTCAAGGATTCGATAAAGTCCCGAAGAGAAGGCATATTCTAGGTGGATCTAGAGGTGACTCTGACAATATGGAATGTACATACAAATACAAAGAATTCAGTACAAATCTTGGAGATAATGGAGAGAACCATTTGTTTCTCCTCCTTCGATTTATCAACCCCGCAAGCTTTGAGTTGCGACAGTAAATCCTTGAATTTTGTAAAGAAATATTGGATATTATTGAACCTTTTTGGATCCAATGTAAGCAGTTCCACCTCTAGCATGTGTCCCCTCATCTCATCATGTTTTCCAAAGATCCCTTCCAATTTGGTTCAAGATTCATTGGGAGTCTTACAGGAAGATATATGAAAAAGGAGATTGGGAGAAATAAGAAGGCAAATTGTTCGAAGTGCCTCATCCATGCGATTTAAGTACTCGGATTTTTCTACGGCTGATGTCAGTTATGTATCTGTATTCAAGGTTAACCTATACAACCCTCTGGTTCAAATATGTATTTATATTTTCTCCTTCCATGCAAAATAGTTGTAAGGTGTAAGAATGAATTATTTTTGGAATTCCATCTTTCCGTTGTCTTTAATCTTTTGTACCTGTAAAAACAATTGGTGTAGATTTTGCTTAGCAGTCTGTCGGCTCTGATACCATGTAAATGTGTTGAAATTGCACATATTATATATATATAAACAATAATATGCACATTTTCAGAGAGAATTTGATAAAGAACAAGGAGGAGAGATAGAATGAAAGAATTCTCATTAACTGTTTTGAATAATGAATAATTTACAAATGATATACTCTATATAACTCAATTAGTGTGCACTGGAGGTGAACCAATGCACTATAGTGGTGGTATAGAGTGACATAGACACACACCATTAGTTATGGGAGGGACATTCCACCTAGTCAGTCTCTTAGGCAGTTATGGTAGTGAACTGCCACCTAGTTGAGTTAACTATTCAACTAGTCTTCAGTTAACTGACTGAACAGAGAGTAGTGAGGAGTTAACTCAGGGAATCAAGGATAATGCACCACTCTGGTGATGATACCAAGGAAATTTCAAATTATCATGATGATGATCCCAATGTTTCATGGTGACAAAACCAATGCAACATCTAAACTCAACTCAACTAGTCAAACTGAAGTGTCAACTGAAAGAGAATATTCTCTAGGTGGAATATTCTCCCCTAAATTATAGGAGACTGGATAATGAATAATAAACAAGTAAAAACCTTAGGAAAAAGAAATCCTAGGTGTGTGTGAAGTAACTCCAATAGTTTCACCTTCCTCTGAGCTTCAGGATGCTAGATATAGTATGTTGAAGTTTAAGGCTAATTTATCTTTTTAGCCTTAAATGCTATAGGTGCCTTCTATGTCCTCTCGTGCATTTGTAGGTTATTAGACTTATGTTTTTACTCCATGGATGTATTCTATGGTCCAATATATTTCCATGGACTTCTCATATGTGCCAATATGACCTTGGAGTAGGAAGTAATGGTCTTCGAAGTGAACTGGTACCCAAACTTTTACCTTGCACTATTTGGCCTGTAACTTCCTCATACTAGCTCCATTTGACGAACAATTTACACCATAGAAATATCTCTTCGATCTATTTTATTTGATCTACCAAAATTTATGTTTAAGACTTCAAAAACAACCTACAAGAAGATGACCTGAAAAACACTGTAATTTTCTGAGAAAATTAATTGATTTTTGTTGAGATGGTCGTTGATATGGTGTTCTAGGTCCACCTAGCACCCCATAATGATATCATGTCAACCTTCTGGACTTCCTATCCATACCTCAACAATCCCCACTCTATTCTTCCTATATTTTTCTTCTACTAAGTCCTTAAAATCCAATAAAATAGTAATGCTTTATGGACCCACCTACCTAGCTAGCATAGTTATGACCATGGATGGGAGATAGGTTCCACTTTGGTTTTCAAATTTCCACATGGAACCTATTTATTTGGAACAGGGATGTGCAAGTCCCATACTGCATCGTTTTCCTTGGTGTGCATTAAGTTTCACGTTACCCTAGATCTGACGGTTGAGATTAGGAGAGACCAATGGATGAAAGGCCATGTCGTACCCAAAACATACCCAACGTTTTAACATCCCCTTGAGTCACGATGGTGGTTTTCTCATGCTACATGGAATGATTCGAGTGATGTCATATGGTACAAGGGTTGGAAGAAAACCACTTTGCCCCCACGTGAAAGTGTTTTATGGTATCAACTAAACCACCTACACACATAGCTCCCACATCACCTTCCACCATGCTACCTGCTCCCATTGTACACTTTCCACCATGGAAATCCATGTCACTACCACGTCACCTCCATTTCACCGCCACGCCATGTTGATGTCATATATGTTGGATCATGTTGTCATTGATGCCAATGGTTTGATTATTTGGGAGATTGTTGGATCATACGTCATTGATGCAAATGGTTTGGTTTGATTGATTTCATTGATTGATGTCAAGTAATTGATTGATTGATGAACAATGTATATGCATTGATGAGAATGATAAATGTCCAAGAGGAAACCAATTGATAAAGATGGATCATTGATATGATGCCCTTGATGAGAATGATAGATGTCCAAGTGGAAACCAAATGATAAAGATGGATCATTGATATGATGCCCTTGATGAGAATGATAGATGTCCAAGTGGAAACCAATTGATAAAGATGGATCATTGATATGATGCCCTTGATGAAGATGGATCAATGAGTTGTCATTGATACATGATGCATAGTTGATATATATGATGCAGTGGTGAATTGATGCAAAGATGAATCATTATTGTCTTATCATGATTGATAAGGTTCACAAATGGATGAACTCCAATGTGGTCCCCTTATGGTGAAATCCCTCATCGGAAGACGCTTTACGGATTGAGTTATCCTAGAAGAATGGTTGGAGGACCCATGCTTGCATGTGGACTAATGAGATGAAGATCAATGAAGTTGTTGGTGAAACTATCCTAGATGGATAGTTCTTGACATGTCGTTTCCAGTGGTATGTGGAATGTCACATAACTCCTCATGGTTTGAGAGTTATGGCTCTACGAAGTTGAAGGACCCATATATGATGGCTTGAAGCCCCAAAAGGTCAAAGTGATTGAAAAGAAGAAATCATTATTTAAATGATAAAGTAAAGTGAAAAAATCAAGAAAGATTATTTAAATGATAAAATGAAGTGACAAAATAAAGAAGGAATAAAGTATTGGAGAACTTTCTATTCATGGGAAGTGGTTAACCCTAAAATAAGGAAAATAGGTTAAGTGGCCTAGAAATGGGTTAAGTAACCTAAAAATGGGTTAAGTGACCTAGCAGATGAAATTATAAATAAGAAGCTAGATCTCTTGTAAAAAATATATTTGGGGAGAATCCTTTTTGTGGATCAGTGGAGAGATTCTTGTGAATATCTTTTTGGAGTATTGATGGAGAGATTCTTATGAGAGAATCGTATTTATGTGGATCTCTTGATCATTATTGAATATCTATTCTGAGGAAGAGACCAAAAGGAGGATCTCATGGATGCATCAAAGTTTCGGCAATGTCGGAGATCTTGACGGCAAAATTCTTGGATTCATAGAAAACCCTATTTTATGATGCCCACGCAGGCTGTCTATGTATAGGGTGCATGTACACATGCGCTGGTTGTGTATAGGGTGAGTGTACATGAGGGATGACTGTGTACAAGGAGCATGGAGTGGATAAAATCATGGAGATTTGTGTTTGAGTTGGTGACAAGCTCTTAGATGACGAGGCAGGTTCCAGATCTGCATTCTATGGCCTCGGATCTATCACTGAGACACTGGTATGGTTACATTATTGTCTTGATGGATACTATTGTTTGATGTGTTGTGAATGCTTAGGGTATTCTTGGTATGGCTTCTATGATGTGGTTCAGTTTGGTTGATTTGGTTGATGGAGTGAGGAGCACTCTTGTGATTCAGTAGTGACATGATTGCTATGGTATACTAGTTGTTTATACATGATTGAGATAGTATTCATATTGATTTGTTGTGGAGAATGAGCAAGAGAAAGTGATTGCAGGTTGCAGAGGATCTGAGCATGTGAAGAAAAGAAAAACCCTAGTTTCTTAGAAGCATACGCTTGTTGCATTATACACTGGCCACGTTCACACATGGGTTGTAGTGAGCCAGGGTACGTGCACACACAGGATGCACCACTGACAGGTTGCGTACCTATTCACAGATTGATATTTGTTGAGGATTTTTGCCTCATCTCAGTTGGTGCTGAGGGTGTAAATTGAATCTTGCATTATAGAGCAGGTGCTCTTACAGAGTTGTACTCTATTCAGTTGTTTCTGATAAACCCCAAGGATTGTAGTCCATAATAAAAATAAAATTGTGCATACATATTGTTTTCTTTGTGTTCATTGTGATGATGACATGTTGATGATATATTGTTGATAGATGTTGCCAATATGTGCTCACATCTAACTGGTTATAAATTATAGCAATGGGTAATGAATAAATGTTGAATGTTAATTGATGAGTTTTTGTGCAAGAGAGAAGTTTTGGGAAAAAGATCCCCACACTCATTCACCCCCCCTCTAAGTGTGGTAGGTGTGTCCAACAATATACAATAACATACCCAAATTTTTCCACCTTTCAAATTTTTCCAAAATTCCCCAAAATGCATAATTTGAAATTATTTTTGTGGCTGCCATGGAACATTGAAATTTATATTTTTGTAGCCAATTTCGACCCTGGGCATGACAATTTTTCCTTTTCACATAAAAGTTGACTTTTCCACATCAAATTCTCCATGCATTGCACTACACAAATTGGGGATTTTTCCTAATTTCACCCAATTTCTCCATGGCCACTCTACAATTCTACAATTTGACCAATTACATCCCTGAAAATTCCCAGACTGGGATTAAAATAGGGTATTTTTAATCCATGGGACAATTTTTCTCAATTACTAGTGAAATTTCCCCAATTTCACTATAGTAATTTTCACAAAAAATTTACAAACATCCCTTTCAAACATTATGTCAAACAGTTTGTACACAAACTCTACATACTCAACTTCAATGCTTTTTGTATGGCCCATACATGCTTAGTGTTGAACTTGCGGCTCTGATACCACATTACAATGTCCCCATTACCAACCACTCAGTAAAATTTTACCTAATACCACGTTTTATCATTCCAATCCCCAAGCCAGGACATGACACACAAAAGTTTTCCAAATCTGACACCATTAAATTAAATAAAATTCTTCTTCCTATGCACATAATTATATAGACTACAAAAAATACAAACATGCATAATTATACAAGAAAAACCCATACGCGAAATACACAATTTTACATACAATAATTAAATACAATACACAAAATATGCTTATCTTTCATAAATAATTACCAACTATGTGTAGACCTCAGACGTTCCTCCTAGTCTTATAATATGTTTCTCATAAACTCTCAGCAACAGATCACCTCGAGTCAGGGATAAAACTCCACAAAGGGAAAAGGAATCCTAATCCAAGCTAATCTCTGTCAATAGCCAAAATACTCATATTAAGGTGTTGACTCTTATAGATAGCCTACATTCCCTCATTCCCCACATGTCTGTCCCACCCCAGGAAGTGTGCCCCTTCTCTACTTAACATTCCTTTAGTTTCCCCACTTCCCTTCTATGGATTTAACAACATGTCGGATAGGAAATCTCATATCCTTGTAGCTTCACCTTGAAACCTCGGGAAAACAATTCCTATAAGCCCTCTCACCTGGAGAGAATGCTCATGGTCCTGACAAACCACTCCTTCAATAGCACATGGGCATGAAAACCTGCCTCTTCAGCTCAATAGTCCCTATTTATTGCCTAACCACAACACCAAATCTTTCCAAGTACATGTACGACGATGGAAGCCAAATACAGATGACCAGGGTGAGTGAATAATGAAGGAATGGTCATAAAATGAACTAAGCTCCAAATATATATTTGCATGCCTTTAACTTGACACTTGTAACCTTATGAACTAGATTTGACTCCACATGGTGAATCATTCCCAACTTTTAGGAACTTAGAATAAATAAATATCCATACTTTGGTCATTAGGAAATATTAAATTATAATATTTCCTTGGGATTAATCCCCCTTGTCTTAGCCCCCTTTCCTAGACTCTTAGCCCCAATTCCCTTTTAGTTGAGTTCTATCCCCCCTTACTATTTCATCCTAATAGGTCTGGAGAAGTGATGTATTTTATTAATATCATCAAGTGTTATTACATATTAAAAAGATAGGCTTGTTGTCCTTTTAGCATCTAGGCTCTCCAGCCTTCAATCACACAGGAACTCTTGCCTCAAAACACATATACAAAGGCACTCTAGCCTAAAATATCCTAGCTCACCAACCTATATGTAAATTTACATTTACATTTGCAATTGGGGTTTGACATAGGGGTATTACAACCATTATCTATCTCACCTCTTCATGTGCCATTCTACAAATGGAGGTTATGTTCTCTACTTGATGCGCATAATTTTCAGAATTCCACCATCACAATCCCAATTATCTCAAACTTGCTCTGATACCACATGATAAAAATAAGAGCAAGAATGATAAATCAAGAAAATAAAGAACACACAAAGATGGTGGAAAAAAAAAATTCTCAATTCAATTAATATGTACATCAATGGTACATTTATAGTACAACTCAATATAACAACCTTACAACCGTATCGTAACTAAATGGTTGTTAAGGTCTATTTAGGATATTAGGATTATTTCTAATAGTTAGATGGGTGACATCTCTTCCCCTTTTCTTTACTATTATTTTGTTTAGTTTTTCATAGGTTTCCAATTACTCTAGTGTTAGTTTTCCAACACCCTCCTAGATATATGATTAACATGTGTATGAACATGTGAGGCCAAATTTTTTTCTATGGGGGGTCAATAAAAGTTCTCCTGTAGGGATATGGGTGAGGATTCCATTGATATGTTAGGTAGTGAGGATGATCACATTCTTGACCTTGTGTAGTATGCTTATGTAGGGAGTACTAGTGGGGTGTGTGAAAACCTCAAATTTACTATATATGGGCCACCAAATGATAGGGGTAATATTATCATGGTGTTTCAATTAGTCTAATTGCATAATATTTTATCATATTTAATGCAGGTGTTATTGATTATAACATTTTATTTAAATTGTATCATTTTTTTCTACTATTTTGTAGTTATTATCTCATATGGTGGTGAGGATATTTCTCCCCATCTTGATATAGATATGATCGAGTTTGATGAGCCACCTTGAGATAGGAACCCTATTCTACCAAGTCTTCAATAGAATTGCCAGGTCACTAATCATTGTGTACTTTTATGACTAGCTACCAAGTTTAACTTAGACTGATCGTGTAGGATCCTATGTTTGGTACATATTTAGGAGCCTTCCCTAATATGATATTATTGTTTCATCATATTGTTGGTATCACTTTGGTATTTTAGAGGGTGAGGACTAAGAAACGACAAGCTTCCACAAGTTCTCACCGCTCTTCCTTGTCTTATACATATTCAAATAAGGAGACATATAAGAGATATCCTCCTCCACCTACACCACCATCTACTCCTACTAAATCACCCATTTATCCACCTATTAGTCCAACCAACAATGTTTGGGCCAATTCATGCACTAATTCACCAATTACTGACTAACCAATAGTGCGATATATTTGATATGTCTATTGATTATTTAAACATGGTTAATTGAAATGTATATCTAACATATATATCTATTTTTATTTTATCATTCATATATGTTATGCATTTTCATAATATGTATGTGGTTAGTTGACGTTGTTTGATGTTTTTATATTGCACTTTCTACAATTATTGGCACATTTGATTTGATGGTTGGTCTATTTTTAAATTAAATTTGAGATGTATTTATATGACCCAAAGTGGGGAATATATGGGGTCATATCATGTAAATTTAACCCCATATATTCCCCCCTTTGGGTCATTTTTTTTCCTTTGTGGTTCATGGCGCAAAGCTTGCTATGTCCACAGTAATCCCCCCCGAAATCTGAAGAACATAGGAGGGTCAAGAATTTTGATAATATTGGCTCATAGAGAGAAGCATGTTGAATAGATGAGACTCAAACCTGGGTGGGGAGGAGAAAACTCCCCACCCAACCAATTGAGCTACAACCACTTGACATGCCCCCCTTTGGTTCATATCATAATCATGTATTCATTATTAAGAACATGTGATTTACATGTATGAATGTATTGGGGTATTTAAAGGAGGTTCTCATATTCCTTAAGGAGTTATTGTGCAATTCATCTCTATTATCTATATTGGAGTTTTTCTCCATGCTCATATTTTATGTATATGGTGTGTACTTTGGTTTCTTATGATATTTTAAGGTTTTGGTTCACACATGTATCAATCATTTATTGTAACATTGCACTTGTACACACTTAAATATAATGTTTGACTCTAGTTATACAAACTCATTTAATGTTAATTGTAATTGTAAAAACTAATAATCATTGAATTCCATACAATATTTAACTATTTTTCAAGGTGATGTTTTTGTTGTTTATGAAGATATAATATGTTGATTAAATATATTTACACACTTGATAAAATGATTATATTAATGATTGCTTGATTTTACTTTTTTAATTAAATCAACTATAAAAACATGAAATCAATTATAATTTTTTTTATATTAAATATAAAAGGAGAAAAAAATACCTTCATCTAAAGTGACCTTTAGTTATATCAATCTTATAAAAAGAGACAACATGTGAATTCATTAAAGAGATTGAAGTTCCAAAACAATTTAATATTTTTCTAGATGATGGTTGTAAATGGTATTTAATTTTTCTTTTCCAATGTTATAAAATGAATAAAAAATGATTTAAGTATTGTATTAACATTTTGGAATTCTAGAAATTTGATGATAAGTAATGCCTAAATATAATCATAAATCATATTTGCTAAATCACCACAAGTTATACTTTTATTCTCTACCTATACCAAATATGAACTTCAATCAATTTAGCATTTAAATTACTTTCACCACAAATTACTTTCTAAAGTTGGTGAAATTACTCTATATGGTTTTGATTAAGAGGAATAAAATTACATATATGAATCTATAATAAAAATATCAAAATTGTATCCATGATAAAAACACTAAAAAGGTAGAGTAGAATCCATGATAAAATGGCACATATACAACTTCAATATTGATATAAAACACTTACATATCACTCTCTATTTCCATCACCCTCGTTATCTTCCTAATGCAGGAGCATCACCAACAAAGCACGCGTGGAGGAAAGTTGGGCACACTAGTGCGTATTTTGAAAAATTTTGAATTCCAAAGTTTTCATATTAATGTAATATATGGAAAGGATCTCGATTTATGAACATATTTAATGTTTGGAGGCTGAGTCATTGCATAAGATTGATGAGGGAATGTATTTTTATTTAATGTTAAAGATTGCGGTACAGATCCAGATCTTTCACTCTTATCTGTCTGATTTGAGTACTTATTGTAATAAATATTAAGTAGTTGAAATATTTTATTTTGATATGATAGCCTAGATTAGTTGAAGGGAAAGGATCGAAGAGCCTTCTTGTATAAATATTTGTATTGTTGCCCAGAAGAGGCTGTTGATAGATGATAGTCAATGAGTTGTTGACTCTATTGTGTATGTTGTAGAGTATTGAAGAATAGTGTATGATCCCATGTATACGACTGTTTAATGAATATAACAGAGGAATATTGTCCCAAATGTATGGTGTTGTTGTGTCTATATAGATGATTGAATGGTAGATTTAATGTTTATCTGAAATTCTCTGTTATTTATTGTTCTTATGGTTTATGAATGCATTTACATGGTTGAATGTATGAGTCACTATGAAGATTGAATAAGTTTCATTTTTTTCTCTTCTATGAGTGAGTACAAGGTGTGCGTGACCGATTTTGTTTCGACTCGAAGCTCAGAAGAGGTAACGTGAAACTTATATATGCAAAGAGTGAAGATGCATCCACAAGGAGTGCGTGAGTGAATCTATTTTGACTGAGAGGTTCAGTTGGGAGAGTTAAAGTTATCATGTAGGAGTCATTACGTTTAGATCCATATTGTTTAGGAGGAACAATCGAGCGTAAAAGGGTTATTTCAAGGAGTGCAAGGTCATCCTTAAGTGGTCAAGATTGGAGGAATTTTGTCCACAAGGAGTGCGTGACAGATCCTCAGACTTAAAATCTCAGGAGGAATAGAATGAATTTAGTCGTAGATAAGTGGTTGGATAAGAGTCGCAAGGTGTGCACAATCATCCACAAAGAAATTGAGTTGTGGAGGAGAACCTATTGCAAGGTGTGCACAGGCTGAAAAATCGACTAAGTGTTGAAGAAGGCATTCGAAGGAACAAAGAAAGTCGAGGAAAGAAAATCTTAAGAGGGAGAGCGGCCAGAAATATTCAAAGGGAAGAACCCTTTAAGGTTTCCCAAATTCTACGAACCAGATTTGTTCCAGAGGGAGGCGGATTGTTCCAGACCATCAGATCTAGGAGGATTAAGCAGAGGTTGGTCGTAAAGCGTTTTGGCACTTCATGGTTCGGGAAGTTTGGAGGTTTGGTAAGCGAAAATTTGTGAACTCACAAAGTCACGAAGTAATATCAACCATTGGTTCTGTAGAAGACACGTGGTAGGGTATTAGGAAATATGAAAGTCGGAAGTCCAGAGGCTTGTGTGGGAAGTGAACAAGATTTTAGCAAATTTGCGAAAGCTGAAAAATTGTGGGGTTGTTAGAATTAAAGGAGACATGTAACAAATATCTATAAGTTCATAGGAGAGTGCTTTGGAAAAGAACTAAAGCTAGATATCATGATATCCCAAAAGCCTGAAGTTGCATGGGGGTTGATCCACTGTCGTAGCCTTTGGTCGCTTAGGAGAAAATGGGCTTGAGTATAGTGGTTTTGGGTACCCACGGGGACCGAAAGAGTAGACCAGACTCAGTACCTTGAACGATCCTTTACCAGGAGGTCGAGCATCCCTTAGGGGAGAAGGGGGTTTGCGCCAGAGTGGTATCAGAGTGAGCACATAATTGATTTATGTAGAAAAAGGAGATGGAGAAGTAGGTTGATATCATTAATTGGTATTAGATACATCAACACAATGCCACCTAGAAGACATGTAGATCTGCCCATAGAAAAGGGATCTATGAAAAGGGAGATGAGAGAATTCAGAGCAAGGTTGGATGCCATGGAAGTAACACAAAGAAGAGAACCTGATGTTGTAGACGTGAGCGATGCAGAGAATGAAGAAGTGAAAGTTGACAAAGTTGTAGTAGAGGATGTTGCGGAAGAACTCTTGTTGAAAGCGGTTGTCAAGTTGGGAGCTAGAGAGAAGATCACCGTCCCAATGTATGAACGTAATTTAGACACCAAAGAATTTCTTGATTGGATATGATCAATGGAAAAGTATTTTGACTATGAAGATGTTGATGAGGAGAAGAAGGTGAAACATGTTTTCACCAGGTTAAAAGTACATGCAACGATGTGGTAGGATGAACTGCAAGTTGACAGGAGGGGCAAGGGAAAACAAAATATTAAGAGTTGGGATAGGATGGTAGCCAAACTAAAGCCTAAATTCATACCCAAATATTACCAGATAAACCTATTCAGGAGATTGCAGAACCTGAGACAGAAGGGAATGATTGTGAAGGAGTACACAAAGGAGTTCTATAGATTGAACATCATGGCTGGAAAAAGAGAGAGAGAAGAGCAAAAGGTTTCTAGGTACATCAACGGTATGAGATATGAAATCTAGGAAGAAATCAACATGCTGACAGTTAGAATAGTAGAGGATGCGTATGAAATTGCATTGAAAGTAGAAAACAAGTTGGCCAGGAAGAAGAGTCAACAAAATAGAGGTAGGAGATTAAACAAAGGCAAAGGAGTTTCCCAAGACAAGAAGAAAAATCCCAAGGGTGAGACGAAGAAGCCACATAGTCACTCTGAGAAAGGAGGAAGTTCCTAAGGAAGGAAGAGTAGTGGTAGAAATTCTTTTCCTAGAGGAAGAGGAAGAGGCAGAGGAGGAGAAGTAAGATGTTATGCCTATGGAAGAATAGGGCACATGTCTTGGGAATGTCCCAAGGTAAAGAAAGAAGGAGGTGAAGCTCACATTTCAGAAGCGCATAATCGATATGTTTAGGCATTAGGTGTAGAAGATGGGAAATACTTGATGATGAAAAAGGTCCTTTTGAAGAAAGAGCCATAGATTGAAATCCCAGTGCAGAGGAATAGTTTATTCAGGACAACTTGCAAGATTAAGGATAGAGTTTTCAAGGTAATAATTGACAGTGGGAGAACTGACAACTTAGTATACACAAATATGGTGTAGAAATTGGATCTAGAGATGATTGCACATCTGACGTTGTACAAAGTCTTGTGGTTGCAGAAAGGTCACCAGGTAACAGTAACTAAACAATGCCCTATTGAATTTAAAATAGGTGGATATAGAGATGAAATCCTGTGTGATGTGATTCCCATGGATGCATGCCATGTTTTTTTGGGAATACCATGGAAGTAAGATAGGAATTTCATTCATGATGGGAGGAAAAATACCTATACTTTGGAGAAGAATGGTAGGACACACATGTTGCTGCCAATTAAAGAGAATAAAGTAAAGGATGAAGCCAACATGATCATACTTCCCATGAGTGGGAAGGAACTCTTGAATGAAGTTAAGAAGGAACAAGAGATGTAGTTTTCTGTAGTGAGGAAATCGAGAGTTATCCTTACAAACACTTCAATGGAGGATTTTCCTGAGGAAATTCAGGAACTGTTAGAGAATTTTGTTGACATTGTAGTGGATGAGTTTCCAAGCTCATTACCACCTATCAAAAGTATCAACCATCACATTGATTTGATACCAGGAACGAGCCTGCCGAATAAAGTAGCGTACATGTTGACACCTCAAGAGAATGAGGAGATGAAAAGACATGTTCAAGATCTGTTAGACAAAGGATTGGTTAGAGAAATCTTGATTCCATGTGCAGTACCAACTATATTGAGTCCGAAGAAGTATGGAGGGTGGAGAATGTGTATAGACTCAAGGGCCATAAACAAGATCACCATCAGGTACAGATTTCCATTTCCAATGATGGATGACTTGATGGATTGTTTAAGTGGAGCAAACTATTCTTCAAAGATAGATTTGAAAAGTGGATATCACCAGATAAGGATGAGAGAAGGTGATGAGTAGAAAACAACATTCAAGACAAATGAGGGATTGTATGAATGTCTTGTTATGTTGTTTGTATTAACAAATTCCCCAAGTACTTTTATGAGGATGATGAATGAAGTGTTAAAATATTTCATTGGAAAGTTTGTGATTATATATCTGGATGATATATTGGTATTTATCACTACTAAAGAAGAGAATTTAAGACATTTAAAATCGGTGATGAAGAGGCTACAACAAGAGAAGTTGTTGATTAATTTGAAAAATTCCTCTTTCATGAAGACATGACTCATATATTTGGGTTTTGTGATTTCTTCAAATGAATTGAAGATGGATCCCAAAAAGGTGAAATCAATCATAGAATGGTCATCACCAAAGAATATCTTCAAGGTGAGAAGCTTCCATGGATTAGAAAGTTTCTATCAGAAGTTCATCATAAATTTTAGTGGGATTAGTGCTCAAATGATGGATACAGTGAAGAAAATACACAAGTATTTCAAATGGATAGAAGAGGCTGAGAAGAGCTTCAATATAATGAAGGAGAAGATAAAAGAACAACTGATTATGGTTTTACCATATTTCGGGAAGACATTTCAGGTGAGATGTGATGCGAGTGGAGTTGCAATTAGAGCAGTCTTAAGCCAAGATAATAGACCTGTTGCATATTTCAATGAGAAGATGAACGATACTAAGAAGAAGTAATCCACATAAGATAAATATTTTTATGCCATAATTCAAGCCTTGAATAAATCGAGGCACTATCTTGTACCAAAGGAGTTAGTTTTTTATAGCGATAATCAAGCTTTTCAATTCATAACTAGACAAGAGAAATTAAACCAGAGACACATTAAGTAGATAGAATTTATGAAAAATTTCTCTTTTTTTATTAAACATATTTCTCGTAATGCTAACAAGGTTGTTGATGCATTGAGTAGGAGAAGTTTGATTATGCGGGAGTTTCAAGTGAAAACCTTGGGGTTTGAACACCTTAAGGAAATATATCGTGATGATCCAGATTTCATAGGATCATATGAAGCATGCACAAATCTTGTGCTCAGATACATAAGCCAATGGACTGAGTATTTGATACAAGATGGATTGTTGTTCAAAGGTTCCCAGTTGTGCATAGAAAAATTGTCGATGAGGGAAAACCTGCTGAAGGAGAAACATAGTGGAGGTCTAGCCAGACATTTCGGCCATGAAAAAACGTTTTCACAGTTGAACGGTTTGTATTATTGGCCAGGTATGAGGGAACAAGTAAATAGGTTTGTGAACATATGTAATATTTGTTAGTATGAAAAGGGAAAGAGATAGAATACTGGGTTGTATCAACCATTTCCTATTCTAGAGAGGCCTTGGGATGCAATAAGCATGGATTTCATGTTGGGATTGCCAAGAACACAAAGAGGAAGTGATTCCATATTTGTAGAAGTTGACATATTTTCAAATATGGCACACTTTATCCGATTCTAGAAGACCAATGATGCAACACACGTTGAATTTTTTTTTGCAAAGAGATTGTGAGACTCCATGGATTTCCCAGGAGTATTGTTTCAGAGAGAGACACCAAATTTGTTGGTCATTTCTGGAGAAAATTGTGGAAGAAGTTGGGGATAGAGCTATCTTTTATTTTTACATATCACCCGCAAACAAATGGACAGACCAAAGTGGTGAATCAAAGTTTAGGAGATTTGTTGAGGAGTTTGGTCACTGAACATCATAGTCAGTGGGATCAGATTATAGCACAAGCAGAGTTTGCATACAATGATTCAGTAAACAAAAGTACTAGAAAGAGTCCATTTTAGATAGTTTATGGAATGAATCCAAGGGGATTTTCAGAGTTAAGAGACTTGGATCAGAACGCGTTTAGGAGTGTTGGATCTAAAGACTTAGCTGCAGAAATGTAGAAGCTCCATGACCAGATTAAGCAACAGTTACAGAAGAGAAGAAATGAGTATAAGCGTAGAGTTGATCAACATCGGAGGAAAATTCAATTTGAATTTGGAGATAAATTTCTATCACATTTAAGGAAGGAGATTTTTCCGAGAGGAACATACAACAAGTTGAAGCTAAAAAAGATAGGACCATGCAAAATCCTAAGAAGATTTGGTGAAAATGATTATGAAATAGAACTTCCAGAGGATGTGAGTATATCGTCGATATTCAACATTGCTGACCTGTATCCTTACAAGGAAGATGGAACTAGAGGATCATAATATGAAAAGAATATTCAGTGGGAAAAGAGGATGCCTATAGTAGAGAAGCCATGGATGGAGAAGATTATGGATTGACTGATTGGCAAGAAGACCCGAAGGAAAATGTATTTTGAGTATTTAGTAAAGTGGAAGGGTCACCCAATATAATACGTCAGTTGGGTTGGTGAAGAAAACATATAGAAGCATGGAAGGTCGGTGCAGGAGCTCATGGACAGGAGTCCATGAATTTTTCAACCAGAGGAGTATGATGCAGGAGCATCACTAGCAAAGCACGTGTGGAGGACAGTTGGGCGCACTAGTGCATATTTTGAAAAATTTTGAATTCCAAAGTTGTCATATTAATGTAATATCTGAAAATCATCTCCATTTATGAACATCTTTAATGTTTGGAGGTTGATTCATCGCATAAGATCGATGAGGGAATGTATTTTTATTTAATGTTAAAAATTGTACAGATCCAGAGATTTCACTCTTATATGTCTCACTCGAGTATTTATTGTAATAAATATTAATTAGTTGAAAGATTTTATTTCTATAGGATAGTATAGCGTAATTGGAGGGAAAGGATCGAAGAGATATCTTCTATAAAGATTTGTATTGTTTCCCAGAATATGTTGTTGATATATGATAGTTGATGAGTTGATGAATCTATTGTGTATGTTGTAGAATACTGAAGAACATTGTATGAACTCATGTATACGAATGTTGAATGAATATAACAGAGGAATATTTTCCCAAATGTATGGTGTTGTTGTATCTATCTAGATGAATGAATGGTAGATTTTCTGCTTATCTAGAATTCTTTGTTATTTATTGTTTTTGTGGTTTATGAATGCAGTTACACGGTTGAATGTATGAGTTGTTGTGAAGATTGAATACGTTTCAATTTTTTCTCTTCTATGAGAAAGTGCAAGGTGTGCGTGACTGAGTCTGTTTCGACTCGAAGATCAGAAGAGGTAACGTGAAACTTATATAGGCAAAGAATGCATATGCGTCTACAAGGAGTGCATGAGAGAATCTATTTTGACTCAGAGGTTCAGCTGGTATAGTTGAAGTTGGCGTGTAGGAGTCATTACGTTCAGAGCCATATTGTTCAAGAGGAACAATCGAGCATAAAATGGTTGTTGCAAGAAGTGCAATGTCATCCTTCAATGGTCAAGATTGGAGGAAGTTCATCCACAAGGAGTGTGTGATAGAGTCTCAAACTTGAAAGTTTAGGAAGAATAGAGTGATTTTAGTCATAGAGAAGTGGTTAGAGAATAATCGCAAGATGTGCGAAATCATCAACAAAGAAATTGAGTTGTGGAGGAGAACCTATTGCAAGGCGTGCGCAGAATGAAAACTCGACTAAGTGTCAAAGAAGGCGTTTGACAAAAAAAACAAAGTCGACGAAAGACAAGCTCAAGAAGGAGAGTGGTGAGAAATATTTAAAGGGAAGAACCCTTTAAGTTTTCCCAAATTCTACGAACCAGATTTGTTCCAGAGGGAGGTAGATTATTCTAGATCATGAGATATCGGAGGATTACACGGAGGTTGGTTGTAAAGTGTTTTAGCACTTCATGGTTCAGGAAGTTTCAAGGTGTTGTAAGAGCAAAATTGTGAACTCATGTAGTCGTGAAGTAATTTCAATCATTGGCTGCGTAGAAGACACATGGTAGTGGATTAGGAAATCCGAAAGTCGAAAGTCTAGAGGTTTGTGTGGGAAGTGAATAGGAGTTTCATGAAGTCGTGAAACCCGAAACATTGTGGGGTCGTCAAAATCAAAGGAGTCATGCGATAGAGATCTGAAAGTTTGGAGGAGAGCACTTCGGAAAAGAACTGAAGCCAGAGATCATGATATCCCCAAAGCCTGAAGTCGCGTAGGGGTTGATCCACGGTCATAGCCCGTGGTATCTTAGGATAAAAGGGGCCCATGTATAGTGGTTTTGGGCACCCATAGGGACCCGAAGAGTCAATATGACTCAGTATCTTGAACGATCCTTGATTGAGAGGTCGCGCAACCCTTGAGGGAGAAGGGGGTATGCGCCACTTCCTCACTTAGCATGATAGCATTGTTTTTCTCTAAAACATGTTTGTATGTCAAATAATGTATTAGTATCAACCACCAATTCTTATCCAACACAATCAAGTTTATCCAACACAATCACGTTTAAAAAACACTCGATTGTAATGTTTTCAGAAAACACAAGGATTCTTCTTTTCATGCCATGTATTTTTGTAGTTAATACATTTTAACCCACTATCATGATCTTCCTTTACATTACTTCAATTAAAGGTATCCCAAATCTTGCATCTAAAAATAACATAATGGAAATATGAAAAGTCCACTTGCATAATTTCATGTATCTTTCTTATGTAATCTAACTTTACCACTATTTATTATGACCAAAATGGTTACAATAAATATATTGGTAGAACTTAAACCTCCAATCCATATTCAAGTGTGACATTTCCATCACCAACATCTTGAGAAAATGATGTCCATATGCCCATATATATGGGAACAAATTCACTTGTAAAAATGTAAATGAAGGACTATGTTGTTTTTATAGGAACCCAAGAAATATAAACATGAAACAGATTATAAGTCAAATGTACATTTTGAAAATGAAAAATTCACATAGATGGATTATTGCATGGCTCATGCAATCGATCTCTATGTTTTGTGCATCCTCTTCACTTCGTGGGAAACAATCACACATACCATATTATTCATGACGGCCAACCACCCACTATTGAGAGAAATCATTGGAATATTTTATTTAATGAACGAGATAAGACATGATTCTACCATTCAACCATCAAAGTTATTTCCTATTGTTACCCCATTTTATTATCTTCTCTTAATATAACATGATATATAGTTCCACTTCCTCCATATTTTAAAGAATAAATTTATTTATGTCATCAATTTATGAATTTGTTAATGTGTTTATGAAATTAAAACAAATAGCATGAGATCAAATAAATATTATCAAGTCTAGTGTAAACAATAAAGTTGTATACATTAACAAAATATAAGTGGCTTACTCTTTATCATGCACCCTTTTCCATTGGTTTGGAGTTCCCATTTTTCCTCATCATGATGGTCGCCCCAAACCACTCCATCTGGTGTGTCATCAATTTGCTTGATGTACTCACTAGCATAAGAGAATAACTCATCTACTATGTATCCCTCCTCCATAGGACCCTCAGTTTTTTCTCTTTTTCGATCAAAATCATTCAACATTTTCATGTAAATCCCCAAGGATATCATCCAATTACATCATACCACCCTAAAAAAATTAGAAGATGGACCTAGAAGAAAAACAAACAAGTGTGGTGCCAAAATTGTATTTTTTCCATACCTCTTTCAAACACGTTATTCATGGGCAATCACTTCGTGAAATTATGGAATAGTACCTACATTCAAGGTATCTTAAATAATACCCTTAATTTCACTAGATATTAAAGAATAACTCCCAAAATATTTTTTTTGAACCCCCTCCCAATACACTTTCTAATTTAAAAACCTAATATTTTCACTAAATATCCTAGGTATCCAATTTTTGTGACTACTTAATAACCATTTTTCTTTCAACACTTAGTATAGTGACATAAAAAAACACTTATAGGCCTTGGATAAGAATTATACAAACTAGTAGACTACCTATTTTTTATTCCTTTGTTATTTAAATTTAACCAATGAACTCATAGGAGATTAATGGAGGTTATAGAAACACTAACTATTCTGCATCATCTATTGAGTCCAAAATGGTTGAATTTACCCAAATTATGCCTCATATTTTCTTTCCTATAAGAGAAACCAAGCACAAAGACAAGTAGAAAAGATGTTGGATTTTGAGTCACCATCATATTAATGTCTGCATCCCTCTCAACGAGCAAGAAAAAACCATTTCTAAAAGTTATAGGTGCATGTTCTTATGACCATTTATTTGTTTCTACCCAACAAGGATTCATTGTAACATAGCCCTTCCATTTCTTTGTTTTATGGTTTGGTCAATCCTCAATTTCAATAGGTCACAAATTGATAAGGATTCATTGTAATTAGAAAATGATAGGAATACTTAGTTCACTTTTTATTTGTGTTTTGTGTACATAGGAGGTTATTATTGTGGTAATGCCTTCTTGGTTTCTTGTTATTGTAGAGTAGGTGAGATCCAATCTATATTTTTGTACTTAGTTTCACTTAAGAATTGAGAGAGTAGACATATTGTACACACAAAAAACTATTCTACATATATTTATTATTCAATCAAGAACATATTTATACATGAATTTTTCCTCAACAACATAACAAACTCATGAGGGAATATATCAACCACACACACATAAATATGATATGATAGCTGGAGAAGATCTCTCACAACTATCTATATCTAGCAAACCCAAAATGATTCTAATATAATCATTAATTCTAACACCCTCCCTTAATTCTTAAATTAGAAAGAACAATAATGAAATCAAATAAACACATTTTACAAAAAATATTTTTCAAAAAATGATCTTTTTACGGTATAGTAATCATTAGTGTCTCTATCCACTTCTGAACTCTCGTAGACCATTCTCTTTCCCACCCATTCATTTGAGCTACCACTTCATCCATTGAAGATATAATTTCCTCTTACCATCGATGATGTATTTGTAATGACCGAACTACTAGCCATTCTATTGACATACTTCCATCTGTTGAAATACATGGTTTGTCGATGTATTCACTAGTTATCTAGGAAGGGAGTGTTGACTCCATGTTTTGCCTATTTTTTTCCTTCTTTAAGTCTCTTTTTGAACATGCGGATAGTATAATTTGTACCTCTATTATTCTTTATGAAGGTATCATCATGTTTCTTCTATCAATTTTCTATGGATCAACATAAGGTATGTGTCGTATTCATTTTGATGATTTTATGATGATTTAAACTTAATTGAATGAGCATAATCGATTAACATTTGTCTGCTAATTTAAACATGGAGAAAATGCCATCCAACCCTTGATCCAACCCTCGATCCAACCCTTGATTCAACCCTCGATCTGGCCCTTAATCCTTCCCTCAATCTAGCCCTTAATCCAACCCTCGATCCGGCCCTTAATCCAACCCTTGATACATAACTCACAACGCAACATATTTATACGTTAGCATACCTGTGGGCATTTTCGGAAAAAACCAAAACATGGGTTTTTTACCCATTATCGTCCTCTTGCTATGGCTCCCACTGTATTTCTATTTAGACAGTTGAAACTATCTCCTATATCCAAGCTATGATTTTAAGAACTCATAGTATATTAATATCATAGTTAAATGATTTTTTGGTTTTGATAGAGATTCGACCCTTTCAGTGGTCAACCTCTAACACTCCATATATAACTGAAGCCATAGAACACATATGAGAGATGTCTATGATGAGATAATTGTAGTACACTATTAAAATGTATCATTGTTATGTATTTCTTATTTTAATCCAAGTTGATGTGTTGATTGTTTATTGATCTGGAGTAGTATCACAACTACTTGGGGGGGCCACCAGTGGTCTGTGTATCTTGTTTATTTGTTGTATATTCATATTTTCTCATCTAACTCTCTTTTGCAGATTGCTTATTAATTTACATGTTTCTTGTCATTTCTATTGTTGTGTATTCACATTCATATATTTTTATCTAATTTATAGATTACTTGTGTTTTTCCATATAATTGTATATTTTCTGACATATAACTCGTTTATACATGTTATCTACTCAGATTGTATTTCATAGCTACATATATGATCTTGATCATTTCACTATTCATCTATGCATATATCGTTTTCTTCTCATTCACATAAATTGTACTATGTTTTGCAGATAGGTCATTTAAACAATATATATAATAGTTTTTTATGACTCTTTAAGTTATGGTTTAAAAAATAATCTCTGAAGGGATGCATAGTTTATTACCTCTATACCAGAATATTTCCAGTCTTGGTGTGATAGGATAGTGCTAATTTTGAATCTCCTTTGAACATTGTCTATGGATTATGTTAATTTAAAGATATGTACTTAATCAATTGATATTTCTAAATGGAAAATATTTCAGTAGACTGACTTGTTTATACTCTGCATATCTCCATATAAATTAAAATTGAATTGATTCCATTTGAATTATAAGTAGTACTAAGATTCCATCGTGACATTGTTTGTCATCGTAGACGGTAGATAAGGTCTTCATTATTTGACTTTATTGGAATTAGATTAGATTATATTAGATTAGATTAGATTAGACTATTAGATTGGATCTCTATACCTGCACATATAGTGCTAGCACCTCAAAGCTTACGAGCCTCGAGTTGACAATTTAATGTCGAAATAGATAGCATATATTTCACTCGACGTTTTTGGCATCGTTGTTGGGGAGGTGCTAAATGGATTAGAACTTAGGTAGGTAGGTTTCCTTTAATTACACAAAAAGGGGGAGGATAAATGTTAAGACGAGAGGTAAGAACCTGCACATCCATTTTAATGGGTTGCTCCAAATCCTTGTTGTTCCCTTTCCATAAGAGTGTTTACTTTTTTTGCAAGTTTGTTTATTTTTCTTAGTGTGTTTACTTTCTTGAAATTTACTTTCCTATAATTTAATTTTATGCAAGGGTGTTTTTCTTTTTGTAAGTTTGGGTGTGTTTACTTTCCGCAATTTAATGCAGAAGTGAGTGTGATTCTGATTTCTTTACTGAAAGCGTGTTTTATTTCATACAAATATAGTGTGCTTTAAGTTTTGCAATTAATTTAATTTCGTTTTTGTTTTAATAGCATTAAATTTTAGTTAGTATTCCAATGGGTGTTGTAAGAACCCCAGATACTCATCAATGTGTGAGACATGACTCATCAATCAAAAAAATAAATGCAAAGATGACAACCTTGGAAGAACTCTCTCAAATCCTGGAAACATCTGGTATTTCTCCTTCTCAGGAGGAACATATTTTGGCAGCAACCAAAAATTGATCTATCTCTCTAGAAATACTAGAAGGATCAAAGTTCCCTGAGCTACAAAAATATTCTCCTTGCCAAACTGTGGAGGAAGATGAAAATTTAACAAATACACCTGATGGAGAAAGACCATGCAGACTTGAGAATGAACAGTTCCCCACATGCAATTCAAGATATCCTTCATGCACTATAAAAAAAAATCATTTACAAGAGGAGGACATGTATCATGATTACATCAAAATTTGGTTTCAAGAGGTCATTAGGCCAGAATACTATTCTCTTCTTCAACACCTTTTCATTTCAAAACAAGTAGGTTGGCTGGTTCTTCATATCCAGGTAATCACTGTAGTAACTTTTTCATATGTGGATATATGTATGTTTCTTATATTTCTTTGCACAAGGTTACATTGGAAAAGTTCTTACAGTTGAATAAATATTTTCCTTTCTTTTTAGGTGGAGTAGGATAATAAATAAACGTTGCATTTTGTTAGTTTAGCTTAAAGTCTAATGTAGCCTCATTTTATGTTTTCTTTTTAACAAAATAAATATGAGATAATGTGTCTGTGACTTGATCTCATCGATCTCATCAAACCTAGAGGATACTAGTACAATCCATTGAAATATCTGAATGGGTGAGTAGAGTATTTTTATAAAAGAGTAGCAAAAAGGTCTACCTGATGGTTAAGCCATGGACACATCAATTCAATTTCAATGGAAGAATATGAGTAGGAACTATAGATATATTTTTCTTATTTTCCAATAGTTCCATCCACTACACATTAAAATGCTCAATTGTGTCATATATTTGGATTGGTTACACTCACTTAAGTATCCCTTACATCAAGACAATCTGTAAAGGTAATATATATAAAAAATAAAATCATCCTCCAACCCATATACCATCCCACTCCATAAAAAGGTTTTCATATCTGCCTCCCCATCTTCTTGCAAAAAGAAAACTTCATATGCAAATATTAAAGTTGAGAGTACGGACTAGTCTCTGTTATCAAAAGCGTGTAAGAGGCTAACCCATCGGGATACTAAACAGGTCTATTGGAAGCGGGTATCAGCCTATGGTATGACTAGGTAAATTCATTTGAGTACTGAATATGATTGTTGGCAGTGGGGCATTCTACCCGACAATGATGATGACTTAAAAATAATAAATAATAAGTCTTTGATTTTAATACTTGTCTTGATGTATGGAAGTACTTGTGGGTATGACTGAAAGGAAGTATGCATGGTTAAGTAAAAGTAAATGAACTCCATTCACTTTCCATTGGGAGTTGACCTGAAGATGATATTAAGACCCTATTGTCTAATTATTCCTAACTATATGTAAGATGTTTTGTCTTACAGGTGGGGCCTTGCTCTTAACCATTTTTCTAGGATAATATGTGAAATTTACCTATACACTTGGAAGCCATAAATCTTAGGATATTGGAAGGATTGATTGGTTTCCTATATGTTTGATTGAGAAGTGTTACAATGCTTAGATGTGGGGGAAAGGATAAACATTTTTCATTCATTTAGCAAGTCTATGTGAAAAGGCCATATAATTTATGTCATAAAGAGACATTATGAAAATGATTTATACACAATATTATAGGATGTCATGTCATCGATTTTTAATACTTGCACATTAGCTAATTAACTATATATTATTAGAATAATCTTATGAGGATGAGCTTGTTTCTTCCATCATAGTTTCAGTTTCTAATGAAAAGGAGGACTGATTAAGGAATTTTATTCTTTGTTGCAGTTACATGACAAAGACAACCAAGATGAATACTTCATTCCATCGTATCATCCACCTTGGCAGACAAGAGCCTTACAATCCAATGACTTTGGAAATTACAAGCTTATTGTTGACTGCTGTGTAATTTTCAAACCAGATCGAGTGTCGGATGGAGTGTTGGATGGGGTACTATAACAAATATTGTAACATGTAAGGGTGATTTACAACACTTCAGGTAAATATCAACTAGATCCAACATGGTTTAACATATAAATTGGGATCATGTGGTTTAAATATAATTTAACACATACAAATTACTTATGCATGATAAATATTTTGATTATAATGTCCAATTCTTTGACTTTGACATTGATCAAATCATTTCAAGCATCACCATAGAGATTTTTAAAAGGAAGCATGAATAATCATTAATGATGGTGTTCATTTTCTCTCATTAATCCCAAGTAACCCACGATTTCAAAAACACTTGCTCGCATTTCTGATTTAGGGAAACATGATACTCTGCATCCCCAATATTTTTACTTTGTATTTCCTCTATTTTTCCTTGCCACCATGCTCAACCACCACGAAGCATCAAAAGAGGCCTAAGAAGAAGTCTCCAGGACATGAGGAACAAGCCCCTAAAGCTTAATCCATCTCCTATATCAAGATCATGTCACTACCTTAGGAGTATAGTTATGTTTTGGCAATCTATTTTCTTTGCAAAGGGACCTGCAAAACCTCAGGCGTGGGAGGAATGTTGACTCCATGTTTTGCCTAATTTTTTCCTTCTCTAAGTCTCTTTTTGAACATGCGGATCGTATAATTTGTACCTCTATTATCTGTTTTCAAGGTATTATCATGTTTCTTCTATTAATTTTCTATGGATCAGCATAAGGTATGTGTCGTATTCATTTTGATGATTTTATGATGATTAATCCTTAATCGAATGAGCACAATCCAATAACATTTGTCTTTTAATTGAAATAGGGAGAAAATGCCATTCAACCCTTGATCCCACCCTTGATCTGACCCTCGATCTGGCCCTTAATCCATCCCTCGATTCAGAACTCGAAGTGCAACATATTTGGTCGTTATCATACCTGTGGGCATTTTCGGGAAAAACCATAACATGGGTTTTTTACCCATTATCGTCCTCCTGCTATGGAACCAATTGTATTTTGATTTAGACAGTTGAAACCAGATCCTATATTCGAGCTACAATTTTAAGAACTCTTATTCTATTAATAGCACAGTTAAATGATTTTCTGGTTTTGAGAGAGATTCAACCCTTTCAGTGGTCGACCTCTCAGACTCCATATATACCTGAAGCCATAGAACACACATGAGATATTTCTATGATGAGATAATTGTTGTACACTTTTAAAATGTATCATTGTTATGTATTTCAGATTTTAATCTGAGTCGATGTGTTGATTGTCTATTGATCTGGAGTAGTATCATGACTACCTGGGGGCCCACTAGTGGTCTGTGTATCTTGTTTATTTGTTGTATATTCATATTTTTGCATATAACTCTCTTGTGTAGGTTTATTATTAATTTACGGGTTTCTTGTACTTTCTATTGTTGTGTATTCATGTTCATATATTTTTATCTAATTTACAGATTACTTGTGATTTTCCATCTAATTGTATATTTTCTGACATATAACTCTTTTATATAGGTTATCTACTCAGATTGTATTTCATAGCTACATATATGATCTTGATCATTTCACTCTTCATCTATACATATATCTTTTTCTTCTCAATCACATAATTTGTATTCTAGTTTGCAAATTGGTCATTTAAACAATATATATAACATTTTTTTATGACTCTTTAAGTTATGGTTTAAAAACTAATCTCTGCAGGGATGCATATTTTATTACCTCTGTACAAGAATATTTCCAATCTTGGTGTGATAGGATAGTGCTAATTTTGAATCTCCTTTGAAAAATGTTTATGGATTATGTTAATGTAAATATATGTACTTAATCAATTGATATTTCTCAATGGAAAAGATTTCAGTAGACTGTCTTGTTTATATTCTACATATCTCCATAGAAATTAACATTGAATTGATTTTGTTTGAATTATCAGTAGTTCTAAGATGCCATCGTTACATTTTCTATCGTCATAGATGGTAGATAAGCTCTTCATTATTTGAGTTTATTGGCATTAGATTAGATTAGACTACTAGATTGGAGCTCTAGACATGCACATACAGTGATAGCACCTCAAATCTTACGAGCCTCGTGTTGACAATTTAATGTCAAAATAGATAACATATATGTAATATCCCAAGGCCGAGCCCCGATTGTAACTATGAATTGTAACATGTTTTGTAGGTTGGTGATCCAAGTATTTATAAGTCGGTAGGATTATGTGTTTATTAGGATGGAGAGCCTAGATGTTAAAGGACGAGAGCCTATTTTGTACATGTAAATATTCATATTATTAATATAAAACACATTGTTGCATGTATACTGGCCATGAAGAAAGAGTATGGGAGACTAAGCTCCACTAGGCTAGGTAAGGGAGGGGTTTGAGAGGTTGGAAAGAGGGGATAATATTAAGAGCTTAATTCCAACAGAATAATATATTATTATTTTAAATGTTGAGAGTGGATACAATTATATCCTAAGTTCCTTTGGGGAGACGAATGAGTTCCAAGTGGAGAGGAACGTGCTCCTAGAGAGACAAGTGTCATCCAAGACGCATGCAGATTTATGGTGGGGATTATCACCATTATCACCATTCGAACCTTGTTGACCATCCATTGCCTAGATTCACCCATGCACTGAGCAAGAACGTAGTGAGTTGGTCTGCCATTGTTGAACTGTATCCATCCTAAACCTCTGCAACAAGCCCAAACCGATATATTACTGAACTCGTACCCTACGAATTTCTTTTGTTTCACCATTTCCCCACACCAAGTTTCTATTGTTGTCATCACCTTACCCGTGTGTTGAAAAGCGGGAGTGAAGAAGCAGGTTGTCAGGCCTGTGGATAGAAGAAGAAGGTTGTCATACCTATGTGCTATTGTCTCCAGGTGAGAGAGGTTGTTGTGATTAAAGAAGGAGGATGTTAGGCTTGTGAGAAACTCTCTCCAGGTTAGAGAGGGTGTTGAGGAAGTGATTTCTCCTAGAAGGAGTCCAGTAACAGCTACAGTGCTTTGATAATTTCATCTAGCCTGTTGTTGAATCCCTGGAAGGGAGGTGGAGTAGCTGATGGAATATGTGATAGTGAAGGTATACACTCTTGCAGTGGTACATGCACATGGGGAATGAGAGTCTATGAGTGGTGGGCATAAGTAGCTCCTTGGAGGAAATCCTTCATATTGTATTGTGCAACTTCCTATTGTCCCTTCCTAGCCTAGGAATCCCTTGCCCGATGGAGTTTAGTCCCAACTCGAGGGTGACCCATTGCTGAGAGTGATCAACAATGTGGTCTAAGGCTGGGAGGTTCATGGAAGGTCTGCAAGTAGTTGGTGTACTTAAATTAAAATATAATTACCCATTCTCTGTTCATTGTATGTTGTGTATCTAATATCTAAGTTATAATGTTAGCAATATTGCCTATATATATTTCATATATGTGTTAATGTTTCTTCCGCGTGAATAAGTGTATGAGCAGAGTGTTCATGTCTATTTAAATTGAATTAGATTGATATATATATATATATATGCATATCAGAGAATAAAATCAAAGATACAGTTGATTAGGTAGCATTACCAGGAAGAGGTTGATGGACAGGGATGTTACAAAATGGTATTAGAGCCCATGGTTTCAACACTGAGCCTGGATGGGCCTTGTAAGTGGTTAATGATGCAAAGGTTTCAGAGTGAATTGTTGTCGAGAGGGACAAATTTGAACCTCAGAGAATCCCTGGGTGCTAATAGAATAGCTTGCCCGTGTTATGAAGCTCAGGAGATATAACGGGTTATGGAATGAAAACAATGAAAGAAGCCACAACAACGGTTTTGTTGGGCCACAAAGTTTAAGATTGGGTCATGGGATCTATTCGAGAGAAGGTAGACCCTTCACAGCCACCAGATCTGGAAAAATGTGCATGAGAGTTAACCTCCAAGTCCTTACGACTTCGTAACTTAAGAAAAGTTTATGAGTAATAGAGCCAAAGGGGTCGAAGCGTCGAAGCTCTGAAGTCCCGTGGTGGATCTACACTGCAGATTTGGGGAGAAGTGCTTGACCATTGGATCAACTGAAGATAGATCAGAACCATTAGATCAAGCCAAGAACAAAAGGTAAGGCACAATGATGAAAAGAGAATCTCATTTGTCAGATCTATGCGCAATTGGTTGTGAGCCATAGATCTCACAACAGTTCGTAAGTTCGACACTTTGGGAGAAATGGAGTGTTCTAGAGTGAAAACTCCTAAAGTCTCGAAGTTCAGAGTTAATCCAGACCACTCATTAAAAGAGACATGTGTCCATAGATCAAGGTATTCGACACTTCAACACTTTGGGAGAAATGGAGTGTGCTAGAGTGAAAACTCCCAAAGTCCTGAAGTTCGGAGTTAATCCAGACCGTTCGTTAAAAGAGAGACATGTATTAAAATCAAGTTATTTGGCAGTTTGATAGTTCGGGAGAAATGGAGTGTGCTAGAGAAAAAACTCCCGAAGTCCTGAAGTGTAGAGTTAATCCAGACCATTCGTTAAAAGAGACACGTGTTCGCAGATCAAGGTATTGGACAGTTCGACACTTCGGGAGAAATGGAATGTGCTAGAGTGAAAACTTCTGAAGTCCTAAAGTCTGAAGTTAATCTAGACCATTCTTTAAAATAGGCATGTGTCCATAGATCAAGTTATTTGACAGTTCGACACTTTAGGAGAAATAGAGTGTGCTAGAGTGAAAAATATGGAATTTCGGAGTTAATACAGACCGTTCGTTAAAATACACACATGTTCGTAGATCAAGGTATTTGATAGTTCGAAACTTCAGGAGAAATGGAGTGTGCTAGAGAGAAAACTCTCGAAGTCCCAAAGTCTAGAGTTAATCTGAACCATTTGTTAAAAGAGAAATGTGTACGTAGATCAAGGTATTTGGAAGTTTGGCACTTCAGGAGAAATGGAGTGTGCTAGAGCAAAAAATCCTGAAGTCCCGAAGTCTAGAATTAATTTGGACCATTTGTTAAAAGAGACATGTGTCCGTAGATCAAGGTATTAGGTAGTTCGACACTTCAGGAGAAATGGAATGTGCTAGAGTGAAAAATCATGAAGTCCTRAAGTTTGGAGTTTATCTGGAGCGTTCATTAAGGAAGAAGCATGTGAGAAGATCATATTATTCAGAGTTTGACGTTCAGGAGAATTGGAGTGTGCTAGTGTGGAATCTCTTGAAGCCCCAAAGCACGAAGTCCCGAATCTGAAGAGTCGAAGTGATGTGGCATGATGACATCACCTGGGGTGATGTGGACCCTTCCTAGACATGCCACATGCCACCATCTTAATTATTGGCAATTGTACTATGTGGACCCTGAAAGGTAAATAAGTTCGAGACTTCAGAGTTCGGGATATTTGAGGAATGAAAGTGTAAAATCTTTCGAAGCCCGAAGTCCCGAAGTGACGTGGCCTGCTAATGTCATTYGAGATGACGTGGACACATAGGTTGCGTGCCACATGGTAGTGAGTCATGTACTTACAAAGATTTAAATTCCAGTTAAAACATTACACATTTCACTCATTTGATTGGGCCATGTATCCACTTCTAGTAWTCCACCATGTGGCACTCTTCTTGATCATGGTTAGTGGGGCCCCTACTGGTCATAGGGAATGCATGGCACCAGATCCTGTAGTCTGAAGACTTGAAACTCCAGAGGAACTTGGTCAACAAGTGTTTAAGTATGAAAAATCTTGAAGGCCCGAAGGATGGAGTATATCTCAACCATTGGTCACAGGGGACCCGTTGTGCCAGATCCTACAGTACGAAAAATTTTCACTCTAGAGGAATTGTGTACAAGTGTGAAGACTCTGAAAGGCTGAAAAGTCGGAGTCTATCTCGACCGTTGATCATGGAGGACATGCGACAACATATGTGGTAGTCTGGATACTTAACACTCCATAAGAAATGTTTCATGAGTGAGTGGGAGGAAGAAATCCCTGAAGTCCCATAACGCCGAAGTGACGTGACGTGATGATGTCACTGGGGGTGATGTGGAAGTATTCATAGATTCACGGTTCGAGAGTTTTGGGGTGTGAAAATGTGAAATACTCCAAAGTACCGGAGCCCCAAAGCTCCAAAGTCCCGGAGCTCTGAAGTCTCGAAGCAGGGTATGTGACGTGGAATGATGACGTCACCTGGGTGATGTGGATCTCCCCTAGGCATTCCATGTGTCACATTAATTTGTACTTTGATAGACCATGATGTACCAATAAAAACCTACCACATGTCACTCGATGATAAGGCCACATGTCATCCCGTGTTTCTCACACATAACACCCAAGGTAAGTAGTACTAAGTGGACCCTGGTCATTTTCCAATTCTACACTGTGGGAAATCTATGAAGAAATGCTTTGGAAATCCCCGAAGCCTGAAGCATAGTAAATATTAGTTGTTGGATGTTAGGGAGTCGTGAACTGTTGATCCACCCCACTTTGTGAGTTCTCCAATACGACACTCCGAGATATTTATTGTGTTGTTATTTGGAAACCACCGAAGCCCAGAGTCCCAGAGCTCCTATCCACCGTAGATATGAACATACAATGTGGACCATCCTCCGTGATTTCACTAGTTCAATGTTCTATGATGTTTGTGATGTGCAAAAAGGGAAAACTTTGAAGCTATAGAGCCACAAAGTTTCAAGGCTCTGGATAAGTGCCCAACTAATAGCACCTGGTCACAGCCATGGTCACATGCAAATTAAGGGTTGAAGAAAAGGGGCTAGCACCCAAAAATTATTGCAGAACAGAGAAGGGATCAAAGATAGATCCGTGGGGGTTCTTGATCAACCAAGACCCACAGAAAAGGGAGTCTAATATTATTTTGTTGAATCAGATTGGTTTATGTTATTATGGAAAATTATTAAGTCTAATAACCTGAAAAAAATCGCTTGACTACACATTTTGAAGAGTTAACAATTGTCAGAACCGAACCAAATTACCACATAGTGCAGAGAAATGGAGGAGGCATAGGATGCCTACAATTCGGAGAATGAAGTTAGAGGAATGGATTTTCAATTGGGAGTTGAAGGAAATAACTCCATTGGGCATGGAGAAGAAATAGATAAAGACATGGGCATGATGGAAATCATTAAAAATTTGCAAAAAGATGTCCAAATTCACTAGGAATATAACAAAAGGCTTAAGAGAGCCAAAGAGAAACAGGAAAACTTCAATATGAAGTTAATGCAGAGCCTGGAAATAATTGAAAATAAGTTGGATAAGGGAAGTGGATCCATCAAATCAAGGAGCCACAGGTCCCTCGATGAGGAAATAAGAGAAAGAAGTAGTAACAGACATCACCAACACTCCCAAAGGCATTCCAAAAGGAGGCCACATAGTAGTTCAAGTCCATCTCCTACGCAAAATCATATGAGATATGAAGTGGATGAACTGAAGGGTGAAATGAATAATATCAAACCACCTAATTTTGATGGAGGGTACCAAAAAGATGAAGATGTTGAGACACGGTTACTTGGCATGAGGAAATATTTCCAATTGAATAATTATTGCTCTCATGCAGAAGGAAGAATTGAAATCTATCAGCTAAAAAGAAAGGCATCCATGTGGTGGGATCAACTTGTGCAATTGTAGAACATCAAAGAGAAGAATGTTACATGGAAGGAATTCAAGAGACATTTTGAAAAGAAGTACTTAACCAAGAGATACTATGACAAAAAGATGAAATAGTTCTTTGAACTTAAATTGGGCATCATGACTATAGATGAATATGAAAAGATATTTCTAGAGTTGTTGAAGTGTGTCTCTTTCATTAAGGATGAGACAGTTAATATCCATAGATATCTGAGTGGGCTGCCATCTTTCATTAGTGACAAAATCCAGTATGATGATCCTAAAAATTTGGAAGAAACCATAAGGGGGGGAATGTTTTTATATGATCAGCATAAAGGAAATTCTACCTTCCAAAGATCTTGGGAAGACAAGAGGAATTTTAAGGAGTAGAGGCAAAAGGGGAACAAGCCACCATTTTCCAAATATAGTCCTCAAGGACATCTAGTTTTGAGAGAGCCTAGGATGGCTAAAGTAGGTGGGAAAAGGATAAGGAAGAAACCTATGTAATGTTTGGGTTGTAAAGGAGATCATAAGTACAAAGATTTCCCTCACAGAAAGAACAACATGAGATCTATTCACAATGTCTAGCAAGCAGAAAAAGTGGAGGACATGGGAAGAAGAGTACCAAGAATTTATGCATCCCTGGACAACAACAAAGATGAGTTTCAATCATACATGATTGAAGTTGAAGGTATGATAAATAAACATGCCTTTACTATTTTAATTGATTCAGAGGCTAGTCATAGCTATGTAGATCCTAAGGTGGTGGAAAGATTTCAATTACCAAGAAGAAAGCATGGGAAATCTTGGTTGGTGCAGATGGCTACAGGAGCCAAGAGAAAGGTTGGTGAGTTGGTTAAATCATGTCCAATGGGCATGAATGGACTGAGTGCCAAGGAATATTTGAACATATTTCCTTTGGGATCATGTGATTTCCTAATTGGTATGGATTGGTTGGACCAACACCATGCCATATTAGACTTTCATAACAAGGCATTCACTTTCCTAGATGAGGAAGTAAATCGGAGAGCAGTCCAAGGAATTCCCAGGGTAGTTACTGTCTGAGAAATATCAACAATGCAGCTAAAGAAGTGTTATAGGAAGGTATGTCAAATATTTGCATCCCATATGGTGGAAGAATCTACAGATAAGGTGCCAAATATGGAGGATCATGAAATCCTGGAAGATTTTGAATATGTGTTCAAGGAGGTACCAGGACTACGCCCAAAGAGAGATATTGATTTCTCTATAAATTTAATGCTTGGGGAAGCTCCAATATCTAAGACTCTCTACCAGATGAGCACACCAGAAATGAAAGAACTGGAAATGCAGCTTGAAGAAATTTTAAAGAAGGGGTACATACGCCCAAGTGTGTCACCTTAGGGTGCCCCAGTGTTATTTTTGAAGAAGAAAGATGGCATCTTGAGATTGTTCATTGAATTCAGGTAGTTAAATAAAGTAACTATAAAGAACAAGTACCCTCTACCAAGGATTGATGATCTCTTCGATCAGTTGAAGGATGAAAGGATATTTTTAAAGATAGATCTTAGGTCAAGATACCATCAAGTAAGGATTAAATGTGAAGACATCAGCAAGAGCGCCTTCAAGACAAGGTATGGTCATTATGAGTTCACAGTGGTGCCATTTGGGTTATCAAATGTGCCAATTGTTTCCATGTGCCTAATGAATGATGTTTTCCGAGAATATTTTGACAAGTTTGTCATTGTCTTTTTGGATGACATTCTTGTATATTCCAAGTTGGAAGAAGAGCATGAGCATCATTTGAGGATGGTGTTGCAAGTGCTAAGAGAGCATCAGTTGTATGCCAAATTGAGAAAGTTATCATTTTATAAAAACATAATTCACTATTTGGGGCATACCATATATGAAGAAGGGATAATAGTGGAACCTGAAAAGATTGAGGCCATTAAAGGGTGGAAAACACCTAAGAATGTGACAGAAGTCAAATACTTCATGGGTCTAGTTGGCTACTACAAAAGGTTTATTGTAGGGTTTTTGAGAATACCTCATCCCATCAATTCCTTGAAAAGGAAGGGGAAGAAGTTTCAATGAACATAAAAATGCAAAATGAGATTCCAACAATTGAATCAGTTGTTAACCAGTTCTCCAATTCTACAGATTGTTGATCTGAATGAAGCTTTCATGGTTTTCACATATGTGTGCAAAGAAGGACTTGGAGGAGTCATTAGTGAGGATGGATTTGTGATATTTTTCGAGTCCAAAAAATTAAAAGAGCATGAAAATATCTATGCCACTCATGATTTGAAGTTGGTAGCCATAGTGCACTCTTGAAGAAGTGGAGACACTACCTCATGGGAAATAGGTTTGAGTTGAGGAAATACCATAAAGGTCTAAAATATTTGTTTGATCAACTAACTTTGAATGTTAGGTAGAGTAGATGGTTGGAATGCCTCTGTGAATATGAACTTGATATCAAGCACATCAAAGGAAAGGAGAACAAAGTGGTAGATGCACTCAGTAGGACAGTGCATGAACTACATGCTACAACCATCAGCATGTATCAAACCGATCTTAAAGACGTAATTTTGGAAGATGGAAAAGTAGATTTGCAGTACATGGAAATGGTAACAAAGTTACAGCAAGATAAGATGCTACAAAAAATAGAAGATTATAGATTGGAATTTGATGGAATACTCTTGTATAGGAACAAAATTTGTGTACCCAGTTCTCATAAATTGAGGAGTATGATATTGAAAGAGATGCATACTGTGTCATACGTTGGGCACCCTAGATATCAGAAAATGGTGGAAGCATTCAAGATCCATTACTATTGTCCAGGCATGAAGAAAGAAATTGCAGTGTACATCGCCAGATGTATGGAGTTTTAAAGGGTCAAAGTTGAGAATAGACACCCAGTTGGGTTGTTGCATCCATTACCCATTCCTCAGTGGAAGTGGGAAGTGGTGACAATGGATTTCATCACAGGATTACCCAAAACAAACAAGAAACATGATTCCATCATGGTAGTGATGGATAAGCTTAGGAAGGCTTCCCATTTTATTCCATTGAAGACTACTCACACGACAACTAATGCCGTTGATATTTATATGAGGGAAGTAACACGATTGCATGATATTCCCAAGACAATTGTGTCCGATAGAGACCCAAAGTTTACCTCAAAGTTTTGAAGAGGATTATTCAAGGGGTTCAGAATGAACCTGAACTTTGACACAACCTATCATCCTGAGTTTGATGGACAAACAAAAAGAGTAAATCAAGTGATAGAAAATATGTTAAGAATGTATGTGATGGAAAAACCCTCAAGATTGGAAGACTACCTACACTTGGTGGAGTTTGCTTACAACAATGGGTATCAAGCATCATTGAAGATGAGCCCATTTGAGGCACTTTATGGCAGAAACTGAAACATGCCAATAAGATGGGACAACCAAGCTGATAGAGAAATAATTGGGCCAAAGTTTCTCAAGGAAATGGAATAGAAATTGTAAAAGATAAAACAAAATTTGGAGGCTTCCTAAGATAGGAAGAAAAACTATTCTGACAAAGGAAGAACCCACATGGAGTTTAAAGTGGGTGATCATGTTTTCTTGAAGGTGAAAGCCAAAAAAAGTTCCATGAAGTTGGGAAACTATTTCAAGTTGGCATCCAGATATTGTAAACCATTTGAAATTCTAGAAACAATTGGACCAGTAGCTTATATGCTTGCATTTCCTACATGCATGACTATTCATAATGTATTTCTTGTCTCCTTGCTCAAGAAATATATACCCGATGCTAATCATGTGATTGATTGGAATGTGATTCAGGTGGAGAAAGAATGCTATTTACAAGTGCACCCAGTGTGCATACTGGAACAAAAGAGAAATAAGCTCTAGAATTGAGTCATAGGGCTTGTAAAGGTCCAGTTGACCTAGTACGATCCTGAGGACGCAACCTAGGAGCATGAAGATGCTATGCGGGAAGAATACCCGCATTGTTTTGAAGATTTTGAAAATCATGTTGATGTTGTGTAAATGAGTTGTACTGATGATAGTGCAAAAATAAGGGGAGGGGATTGTAATATCCCAAGGCCAAGCCCCAATTGTAACTATGAATTGTAACATGTTTTGTAGGCTAGTGAGCCAAGTATTTATAAGCTGGTAGGATTATGTGTTTATTAGGATGGAGATACTAGATGTTAAATGCCATGAGCCTATTTTGTACATGTAAATATTCATATTATTAATATAAACAACATCATTGTGTTTAGAATGACCATGAAGAAAGAGTATGGGGGACTAAGTTCCAATAGGATGGGTAAGGTAGGGGGCTAAGAGACTAGAAAGAGGGGCTAAGCTTAAGATATGAAGTCCAATAGAATAATAAATTATTATTCTAAGTGTTGAGAGTGGATATGATTATATCCTAGGTTCCTTTGGGGAGAGGAACGAGTTCCAATTGGAGAGGAATGTGCTCCTAGAGAGCCAAGTGTCACCCAAGGATCATGTAGATTTATGGGGGGGATTCTCACCATTATCACCATTCATACCTTTCTGACCATCCATTTCCTGGATTCACCCACACAGTGAGAAAGCACGCAATGAGTCGGTCTTCCATTGTTGAACTGTAACCATCATGAACCTCTGCAACAAGCCCAAACTGATATGTTACCGAGATTGTGCCCTGCAAGTTTCATGTGTTTCACCATTTCCCCATGTCTAGTTTCTATTGTTGTCATCACCTTGCCTATGTGTTGAGAAGTGGGAGTGAAGAAGCGAGTTGTCAGGCCCGTGGATAGAAGAAGCAGGTTATCATACCTATGATCTACTCTCTCTAGGTGAGAGAGGTTGTTGTAATTAAAGAAGCAGGTTGGCAGGCCTATGAGAAACTATCTCCAGGTGAGAGAGGGTGTTGAGAAAATATTTCTGGCCAATTGTTGAAGCCCTAGAAGGGAGGTGGAGAAGTCGATGGACTATGTGACAATGAATTTGTACACTCATGGGGTGGGACTGACATGTGGGAAATAAGATTCTGTGAGCGGTGTGTTTAAGTGGTGCCTTGGAGGAAATCCTTCCTATTGTATTGTGAAACTTCCTATTGTCCATGCCTAGCCTAGGAATCCCTTGCCCGATGGAGTTTAGTCCCAAATCGGGGTTGAACCATTGTTGAGAGTGATGAGCAGCGTGGTCTAAGGCTAGGAGGTTCGTGGAAGGTCTACACATAGTTGGTGTACTTCAATTAAAAGATAAGTACCCATTATTTGTTCATTGTATGTTGTGTATCTAGTATCTAAGTTACAATGTTATCAATATTGCATGTATATATTGCATGTATGTGTTAATGTTGCTTCCACATGAATAAGTGTATGAGAAGAGTTTTTATGTATGTTAAAAGTGAATTAGATTGATATATATATATATGCATATCAGAGAAGAAAAGAAAAGATACAATTGATTAGGTAGCATTACTTGGTATAGGTTGATGGTCGGGGACGTTACAATATATTTCACTTGACAAGTAGTCTATTCTATATTACTTCCATATGTCGAACTACAAGGTCTATCATTTGTTGGGCCCTTCATTTATGGGAAAGCCAATTTTTTGGGAATACACCATATGCTAGATAGGAGATGAATAAGCGTAAATAATTTAGAGAAACGATGAGCTAACTAAAAGTGAAACATTAGAGCCAAGAGCCTAAAATCATAATGTGCCAACTGGACAAGTGGTTATAAAATTGGCAAGAAAAATGAACGGTGGTGGAAGAAGCTAGAAAGTACTAGAATGCTTGGGAATAAAGAAGCCAAGAAGAGGCCAAGGGAACAATATAAGTTTGGAATTCTGTGATGTAGGAGCACTGTAAGGGCGTGCAAACATAGCTAGCAGTGAGATAGCGCGAAGATAAGATACAACTGGAAAAGCACCAAGCACATTTTTTGAAAATGTTTTGAAATATTAATGAAGTCATTAAGTGGAGGCATGCTTGTATTATTGTAAAAGGACCTTGAGCAATCTTCTCTCATCCATAGTAGATAGGAGCCTTTATGTGTAATGAATGTAGGTAGATAGAATTTAATTCTAGATTAGATAGTTTTAGAGCGCAAGAGGGAAACGGGATATAGACACCCTCATTGTATAGTTGTAACATGATTTTCAAGATAGAGCATAGAGTATAGAGAAGAAAGAAGAGAGTTGTAGTTGAAAACACCCGTGTATAGAGATTTGAATTAATAGAAAGAGCTTCGATTCAAATTCATGGTGTCGTATTGTTCTCTGTGTATGCATGTTAAATGTTATGCTCATGGATGTTTACTTTCTGTTATACATTTTCTTTATATGCTGTGTATATGATTTCATGCTTTGTGTTTGAAGTCTAAGAGAGAGTAAGGAATGAGTTTCAATTGTTTCTCTATCTGAGCAAGAGCTCCTGCAAGGAGTGTAGTGAAGTTGTCCACAAGGAGTGCATTGACAAGAGTTCAGAGTTTTATCTTTGAAAGCTCAGGAGGGTTAACATTGTTCTCATTCTCACAGAAGTGCAAGTTGGGCATAGGAGCCGTGCAAGGTGTGTGCAATCCAAGTAAAGTCTCATAGTTTTTGAACCTAAGAAATTGTTGAAGGACTACTACTGCAGGGAGTGCGCAGAGTCAAAGGACTTCAATTCTCTAAAGTAATTGAAGGATTTGCCATAAGGAGTGCATGCGAGAGTCTTATTTAAGACTCGGAGTTGGAGAAATCTCAGGAGGGATAGGGTCTTCGCAGTTGTCGAAGAAAAGCACAGAAAGTTGGTGCCTTGAAGTGTTGAAAGTAAGTGTATAAAGTTTGCGTTGTAGGCGGGTAAGTTCCACGGAGAAACACTTGGTTAAATTCGTAGGAATTGTCCAGGAAGAAACGGATGGTTGGAATTCTTTGAGAAGAATTCGCGAAGTCACAAGAGCCGTCAGATCTTGCAGAGAAGAAGGAATGTTACGGTGAGCTTTCCTCAAGTGTAAGCTCAGAAGAAATCAGGGTTGTAGGATCCAAGTGAGCCAGGGCCGTTGGATCACTCACGAAATCTCATTTCAGGGTTTTTTTATTTGAAGGGTCGAAGGTTTTGCATCAAGGTTCGCGAAGTCACGAAAGGCAAGTAGAGAGGTGGCGAGTGGATCAGAGTCGTCCATCCAAGGAGGACAGGTGGAAGATATCTAGAGATCTCACAAACTCAGAGGTTCACGAGGTGAGAGCCCAAAGGTTGGGTACTCTAGGACACGAAAGGAGAAGTGTGAAGTGGAGTGTAAGGAACACGTGGAAAAATTGCAAGGTGGGCCCATGGAATAGACAGGCGGACATGCGTTGTTCATTGAAGAGAGTCAACACCCCATTGAATTTTTGTGTCTCAGGGGTTCGTAAGATAAGGGGATGGAAGCCCAACCTTTCGACTTGTGAAGTGGCGAAAGGCGAGAAGTTCTAGTGGGAAGCTTAGTTGGTGGTCACGCGCAGAGGGCGCTGACAAGGGAAGGAATTATATCCATCTTGTGATCTCGAATATCGTGAGATTGGGCAGGAGGAGTCGAGAGCTTCGACTCGCGAACTTCTGAGAGGTGAGTTGTGACAAGTGCCTTTCAGTTTAGGCCTTGGTCATAGCCGGTGGTCACGCGGAGAAGGTGGAGCTTGCACCTAGTGCCATTCACACCAAGGAAGCTTCCGAAAGGACATGTGGATCAAAAGAAAGAAGATTAAAGAAGGGAATCGAAAGAGCCGATCTGGCTCAAAGGGAAACGAAGAACAATCTTGTAGCGGATCCTCGACCTGAGGGCCGAGTGGGTTTGCACCATCTGGTATTAGAGCCTGATTCTTGTTTGTATATTTCAGGTAGGAAAAGCGAGAAGGAATTTCAGCCATGCCACCGAGGAGAAGAGACAGGCAAACACCTGATCTGCCAGAGGAAAGGGAAATGCTAGAAGGAAGGGGTAGGCAGATGCAGAATCCAGAAGTGGAAAGAGATCTGCATGGCATTCGCACCAGACTCGTGGATGTGGAAATAAAACAAAGGCGCATAGCTGATATTGGAGATGTCAGTGAGTCTGAAAGTGAAGATGACGTTGGACATGAAGAAGAAGAAATTTCAGCAGAAGATGCAACAAATGAATGCTTGATTAGATCTGTTGCAAGAATGAGTGCAAGAGCCAAAATGGACATTCCAGTTTATGCAGGAAACTTGGATGTTGAAGAGCTTCTAGACTAGATTAGAGCTCTGGACACATATTTTGACTATGAAGATGTCGAAGAAGACAAGAAGGTCAAACATGTTGTCACGGGACTTAAAGGACAAGAAACATTGTGGTGGGATGAACTGCATGCTGACAGACGCTGCCAAGGTAAGCAGAAAATCAAGAGTTGGGATAGGATGCTTGAAAAGATGAAAGTGAAATTCATTCCCAGAGATTATCAAATTTCTCTATTTCGAAGGATGTAGAACTTGAGACAGAAGATAATGACAATGAAGAAGTACATTGAAGAGTTCTACAGGTTGAACATCAGAGCAGGTCATCGTGAAAGTAATGATGAAAAGGTTGCTAGGTATATGAATGGCCTGAGATACGAAATTTAGGATGATATGAGCATGATGACCATATGAATGGTGGAAGATTCTTATCAAATGGATCTAAAGGTAGAAGATAAGTTGAGCCAAAAACAAGGTCAAAGAGGCCGAGGCAGAAGTCAAGCCAGGGGAAAATCAGTTGTCCAAGATAGAAATAAGAAACCCAAGGAAGAATGGAAGAAACCTCAAACTCAAACTGAGAGAGGGGGAAGCTCACAGAGAAGGCAGTATGCTTATCAAAAAGGAGAGTATGTTGATGACAATATTTTTCCTCGTACTAGAGGTAGAGGAAGAGGAAGAGGTGGAGTGATAAAATGCTTCATGTGCGGAAAGGTCGGACACAAGTCTTATGAATTTCTAGACAAGAAGAAAGAAGAAAGAGAGACTCACATTGCCGAAGCACAAAGGTGAAATGTTGAGGCAGAGGATGCTGAAGGCGAAAGATCGCTGATGATGCGAAAATCTCTTTTAACACCAGAGAAGGAGGTGGAGAGTTCAGTCCAAAGAAATAGACTTTTTCAGACTGCATGCAAGACCAAAGATAGGGTATGCAAAGTCATTGTGGACAGTGGTAGCATGGATAATCTCGTTTCAACAGAGATGGTAGAAAAATTGGAGCTGGAGACGATTGATCATCCAAGCCCATACAGAGTTTTGTGGTTGCAAAAATGACATCAGGTAAATGTCACTAAGAAATGTTTAGTTGAGCTTAAAATAGGAGGGTATAAAGATGAAATACTCTGTGATGTCATTCCCATGGATGTTTGTCATCTATTGCTTGGTATATTGTGTCAATATGATAGAAATGTGATTCATGATGGGAGGAAGAACACATACACCCTAGAGAAGAATGGGAGAACTCACATGTTGCTTCCAATCAAAGATAAGGAAGTGAAACCCGAAGTAAGCAACACTGTACTTCTCATGAGTGGGAAGGAACTTCTTACAGAGGTTAAGAAGAAGGAGGAACCGCAATTCATTGTGGTGCGGAAGCCAAAGATTGTTTTAACCAGCACAAGGGTAGATGATTTACCAAAAGAGGTTCAGGAACTGCTGGAAGAGTTCACTGACATAGTAGTGGACGAACTACCTTGTTCGTTGCCACCGATTAGAAGTATAAGTCATCGAATTGATCTCATACTTGGGGATAGTTTTCCAAACAAAGCAGCGTACAGATTGACGCCGCGGGAGAATGAAGAGGTCAAAAGACAAGTCCAGGATTTGTTGGACAAAGTTTTGGTCAAAGAAAGCTTGAGTCTGTGTCCTGTTCCGACAGTGCTCAGTCCAAAGAAAGACAAAGGATGGAGGATGTGTACTGACTCAAGGGCAATCAACAAAATAACCATCAGGTACAGATTTCCATTGCCAAGGATGGATGATCTGATGGATTGCTTGAGATGATCTGATGGATTGCTTGAGTGGTGCCAATTTTTTTTCAAAGATTGATTTGAAAAGTGGTTATTACCAAATCCGCATGAGGGAAGGTGACAAATGGAAGACAACATTCAAAACCAATGAAGGGTTATACTAATGTCTTGTCATGCCATTTTGTTTAACAAATGTGCCGAGTACTTTCATGAGATTGATGAATGAAGTCCTGAAGGATTTCATTGGAAAATTTGTCATTGTGTATCTTGATGACATACTGATTTTCAGTAAAACAAAGGCAAAGCATCTGAAACATTTGGCTATAGTGATGAAGAGGTTACAGCAAGAGAAGTTGCTGATAAACATGAAGAAATCCTCATTCATGAAGACAGAGCTCATTTATTTGGGGTTTGTTATTTCTGTAGATAAGTTGAGGATGGATCCAGATAAGGTGGAGGTAATCAAGAATTGGCCGTCACCAAAGAATATCTTTTAAGTTCAAATTTTTCACGGATTGGATAGTTTCTACCAAAAATTCATTAGGAATTTCAGTGGAATTAGTGCACCGATGATGGACACAGTGAAGAAGAGACACAAATCTTTTCACTGGATGGAAGAGGCTGAGAAAAGTTTCAATTTGCTGAAAAGGAAAATCACGGAACAACCAATTCTGGTGTTTCCTGATTTCCAAAAGACATTTCAAGCAAAATGTGATGCAAGTGGATTTGCAATAGGGGCAGTCTTGAGTCAAGAAAATAGGCCGATAGCATATTTCAGCGAGAAGTTGAATGAAGCCAAGATAAAATACTCCACGAAATGTTTTCTATTGCAGGAGTTCAGAGTCAAAACATTGGGTTTTGATGATCTCAGGGAAATGTACAGAGATGATCCAGATTTTAAAGAGGCGTATGAAGCAGCTGAAAATCCAATTCTCAGGGATAGAAGCCAATGGGCAGAATACATGATCCAGGAAGGATTATTGTTTAAAGGTAATCAACTTTGTATTCCAAAATGCTCCATGAGGGATAATTTGTTGAAGGAGAAACATAGTGGAGGATTGGCCGAACATTTAGGTCATGACAAGACATTCGAAAAGTTGAATGAGTCATATTTTTGGCCAGGAATGTGAGCAGATGTCAAACGATTCGTGGACAGATGTAGAATTTGTCAACATTCAAAAGGAAAGAGGCAAAATGCAGGTTTTTATCAACCATTACCCATACCTGAGAGGTTGTGGAATGCAGTCAGCATGGACTTCATATTGGGGTTTCCAAGAACACAATCTTTGTGGTAGTGGATAGATTTTCCAAAATGGCACATTTCATTCCATGTCAGAAAACCAGTGACACAACTCACATTGCAAACCTATTTTTCAAAGAATTCATTCGACTTCACATCTTACCAAGGAGCATAGTTTCGGATCGAGACACTAAGTTCGTAGGACACTTCTGGAGAACCTTATGGAAGAAGATGGGAAAAAAATTGTCGTTTAGTTCAGCTTATCATCCTCAGGCGGATGGGCAGATAGAAGTCGTGAACAGGAGTTTGGGAGACTTGTTGAGGAGCTTGGCGACAGAACACCACAGTCAGTGGGACAACATATTACCACAGGCGGAGTTTTCTTATAACGAATCGCTTAATAGGAGAACAGGACAGAGTCCATTTCAAATTGTTTATGGCATGCAGCCAAGAGGAATTTCTGAGCTGAGGGATTCATAACAGATTGCGACTAGGAGCACTAGTGCAGAAGATTTCGCAGAGGCAATGAAGGAACTTCACAGCCAGGTGAAGGAGAGATTGCAACATTCGAGCCAAGAATATAAATGTAGGGTAGATCAACACAGGAGACAACTTCAGTTCGAATTTGGTGATTTGATCCTTGCACATTTGAGAAAGGAAAGGTTCCCGAGTGGAACATATAATAAACTAAAGATGAAGAAAATCAGACCATGTAAGGTCTTGAATAAATTTGGGGCGAATGCATATGAGATTTAATTACCCGATGGGATCGGAATTTCTTCGATATTCAATGTCTCAGATTTGTACCCTTATAAATATGAGGAAGCAGAAGAAGGTAGTGAACATCTAGAGATTCAGTGGACAAAACAAATTCCAGTTGCAGAAAAGCTGCATATGGAGCCCATAATGGACAAAAGAGTTGGTAAGAGGACCAGTTGAAAGAAATACTTTGAATACTTGGTCAAGTGGAAGGGCCATCCAGTTGAATATGCCAGCTGGGAGAATGAAGCAGAAATCCAGAAGCATGGACAGACCGTGCACGAGCTCATGGACAGGAGCCCATGAAAATTTTCAAGCGAGGGAGTATGATGCAGGAGCATCGCAAGGGCGTGCAAGCATAGCTAGCAACGAGACACCACGGAGATAAGAGACAGCTGGAAAAGCACCGAGAACTTTTTTTGAAAATGTTTTGAAATATTAATGAATTCATTAAGTGGAGGCATGCTTGTATTATTGTAAAAGGACATTAAGCGATCTTCTCCTGTCCATAGTAGATAGGAGCTTTGATGTGTAATGAATGTAGGTAGATAGAATTTAATTCTAGATTAGACAGTTTTAGAGCGCAAGAGGGAAACGGGATATAGACACCCTCATTGTACAGTTGTAACATGATTGTCAATATAGAGCATAGAGTATAGAGAAGAGAGCAGAGAGCTGTTGTTGAAAACACCCATGTACAGAGATTTGAATTAATAGAAAGAGCTTCGATTCAAATTCATGGTGTCGTATTGTTCTCTGTGTATGCATGTTGAATGTTATGCTCATGGATGTTTACTTTCTGTTATACATTTTCTTTATATGTTTTGTATATGATTTCATGCTTTGTTTTTGAATTCTGAGAGAGAGTAACGAATGAGTTTCAATTGTTTCTCTATCTAAGCAAGAGTTCCTGCAAGGAGTGCAGTGAAGTTCTCCGCAAGGAGTGCGTTGACAAGAGTTCAGAGTTTTATCTCTGAAATCTCAGGAGGGTTAACGTTGTTCTCATTCTCGCAGAAGTGCAAGTTGAGCACAGGAGCTGTGCAAGGTGTGCGAAGGCCGAGTAAAGTCTCAGAGTTTTCGAACCTGAGAAATTGTTGAAGGACTACTGCTGCAGGGAGTGCGCAGAGTTGAAGGACTTCAATTCTATGAAGTAATTGAAGGATTCACCGCAAGGAGTGCGTGCGGGAGTCTTCTTTAAGACTCGGAGTTGGAGAAAGCTTAGGAGGGATAGGGTATTCGTAGTTGTCAAAGAAAATCACAGAAGTATGGTGCCTTGAATCATTGAAAGGAGGCGTAGCAAGTTTGCGTAGCAGGCGGGTAAGTTCCGCGGAGAAACACTTGTTTAAATTCGCAGGAATTGTCTAGGAAGAAACGGATAGTCGGAATTCTTTGAGAAGAATTCACGAAGTCACAAGAGCCATCAGATATTGCAGAGAAGCAGGAACGTTACGGCGAGATTTCCTCAAGCGTAAGCTCAGAAGAAATCAGGGCCATAGGATCCAAGTCAGCCGGGGCCATTGGATCGCTCATGAAATCTCATTTCGAGGTTTCGTGAGTTGAAGGGTTGAAGGTTTTGCATCAAGGTTCACGAAGTCGCGAAAGGTGAGTAGAGAAGTGGCAAGTGGATCAAAGTCATCCATATAGGGAGGACAGGTGGTAGAGATCTAGAGATCTCACGAAATTGGAGGTTCGCGAGGTGAGAGACCAAAGGTTGGGTACTCTAGGTCACGAAAGGCGAAGTGGAGCATAAGGAACACATGGCAGAATCGCAAGGTGGGCCCGTGGAATAGACAGGCGGACACGCATTGTTCATTGAAGAGAGTCAACACCCTGTTGACTTTTCATGTCTCGGGGATTCATAAGATAAGGGGATGGAAGCCCAACCTTTCGACTTGCGAAGTGCTGAAAGGTGAGAAGCGCTAGTGGGAAGCCTAGCCGGTGGTCACGCGCAGAGGGCACTGACAAGAGAAGGAGTTATATCTATCTCGTGATCTCGGATATCACGGGATTGGGTAGGAGGAGTCGAGAGCTTCGACTCATGAACTTGTGAGAGGCAAGTTGTGACAAGCGCCTTTCAGTTTAGGCTTTGGTCATAGCCGATGGTCACGTAGAGAAGGAAGAGCTTGCACCTAGTGTCGTTCGCGCCAGGGAAGCTTCTGAAAGGACCTATGGATCAAAAGAAAGAATATTAAAGTAGGGAATCGAAAGAGTTGATCTGGCTTAAAGGGAAAGGAAGAACGATCCTGTAAGTGGATCCTCGACCTGAGGGCCGAGTGGGTCTGCACCATTGTGTAATGGGAAAGGGTTGGTATTTTTCATCATCACTACCATAATCGATGTCATTGCTATTGTTATTTGTTGTTGAGTCTATATGTCAAGGAAAAATTGTTGTCACTTTTGTTAACATACAGCCTCAGGCCAGGTTTTGGTATTATAATAGTCCTTGCAAAGAGTTATTTTGTTGGCTTTGAATGACAAAGAATCCAGGATGCATTCTATGGGATTGTATATTCCTGCACAATAAATTGTGAATATGATTCATTTTGTATGATGTTTTCCATAGAAATTAATATAAAGAAGTATTTGGGCCCTATAAAATTTCTTGTGTATCAAACTAATATGATATGTATGGGTTCTTTTTTATGTTGTGCAAGTATTCATTTCATGTCTCTTGAAGCATTTGATTTCAAGTTTTGCATAACATGGAATATCTACTTTATACTTGTAATTAATGATATGTTTTCCTTGATGTTGTGTTCTCTCGATTCAATTATCACACATGTCTCGGTTGTACTTTGGGTGAGACCTCATTCCCTTGGAGAAGGTTGAATATGCCAACACCTCTAGACTACATAGACACTCTTTTTTGGTAAACCTACAAGAAACCTCATCTTAATTTTTGCGTAAAAAATGGTTCCATTGTAGGGACCCAGTTTTGAAGTGAATTGATAGAGGATGCCTCATCAGCTCTTTAATTTTGACATTGAGAATTGGTGGGAAAGAAGGTGTAACGTGTTTATACTGTTGTATTTTATTCATCACCTATGAGTGACCAATACAAGATCCTGGAGAGTGTTGTATTTTATTTAGAAATTGTGATTGACCAGTACGATATCCTTTGGATCTGATTCCTTGAAGAAGTGTTTCAATGGTTAGACTGGTTACAAGAAATTTCAGAATATAAAGATTGAGTCAAGAGAAGCTATAATTGCATTGTTGAGAATTTAGAAACTCTTCACTGGATATATCATCATATCTCTAGGGTTGTGTATTTATGGGTGCAAACCACCTTGGAGGGATATATTGTTAAATTTTCTTCACATAACCACTAGTCTTTTTCAAAACAAGAAGTTGTATTAAAAGGAGGAGCACGAGGATTATTGTTGCAGGAAATCCCCCTTTGGATCAAAATTTTTCTAACATAAGAGGGGATGTTACTTTTTCCAGTTGAAATGGTAGCTTAAACCCCTTTGCATTAGGGGTGGGTGATTCAAGAGAGGGTTCATGAGTTAGGTTATGAGAGTTCTTGAAGTATGGGGGGTCATCAAGAGAAGATTCTAGAGATGATTGAGCTCAGAGGAGGAATGAAGTGATCGAAAAGAGGTAGAGAAAGCATATGAGAAAATTGATGAAGAGGATTGATCAGTCGTAGAAGGAGATCCACTTCGAGGGCAGTTATATAAGAGAGTTGGAGAAGTTACAGGAGTTGCATATACACAAAAGGTTGGCCGACCTATGGTTGCAGGATATATTTAGAGAGAAAAGTGAAAGTTATGGAGGAATCAGATGAGAGAAAGAAAATTTGAAATAAAGACTAACGACAGGCACCACCCTTGAAGAAAAAGACTCAAATGAAACCCTTGAAGAAGTTGTGGGTGAATCAGATCCTATCATGCCAGAAGATGTTAAATCACATCACTAAAATGATATAGTACTACATACTTTGTTGACCCCCCAGGTTAAATAATTCCATTCTGGAGGTAAAGGAACCATCCTCGAATCACCCAGTCCCTTAGTTCCATATACAAATCTGGTAAATTCTATACTAAATTCTTTAGTAGTTTATGTCATTTCTAATCCTTAAAATTTGACAAGTTCAAGTAGTAATAGTAGCAGAAGTGGGAAAAGTTATTTACTAATTCACAACCAGGACCCTCATGGTTCATTTTGATAAGATATCCAAGTTTTTCGATGGAAATTAAAGATGCAGGATCCCTCACCCGATACCGAGAGTTTTGGGGTAAAGGGTATGAGGACGTGGAACAACACTGGTTCCTTTGTGAAGCCATTTGGAGGCCTTGTGGAACTCTATATGAAAACAAACTAGTCGAGTTTCAGACAACCTTGAGAGGTTGATATTTAAATTTGTACATGAAATATATTGAGCCAAGGAATATTGAAGGGGAAGCTTCCACTCTTGCTTACTTAAAACAAAGGGTTATATCGGAATTCCTCTTACCATAGTCAAAGAAATAAAATATCTATGATTTTTGAAAGACTAGAAAGAGAGAAGGTGAATCTGCATGGGAATATAACCAAAGGTTTAAGGATGCGATAGGGAAATTGGAAAACCCCATCCATGAAGACCACCAACAAGAATGATTTATACAAGGGCTGTTACCATTGACCTGAATTCCTTTGACCTAGAAAAGAACAACTACCTTGGGAGAAGTGATGGAGCAGGCCATGAAAATAGAGGCTATGGAAGGATACGATGGAATCTTGTTAGTGATGATGCCACTTGAATATCACAATATTGCGCAGTTGCATGGAAAACAATATCCATTAAATAAGAATATTCAGGAGATGGCCCTGCCTAAATTAGGTCAACGAAATGTATGTTGCTCTACCTATTATACAAAATGTCATACAATTATAGAGTGTCTGATAATGAGGGGTGAAGGAACCCTTGCTAATCCTATGGAACCCCCTCCAGTAGGACCATTAGGAGGAGTCATGTAAGTTGCGACTATAACACCATTTCATGGGAATGTACAATATCATGCTTTCGTGAATCATCAAGGAGGCCAAAATAATGAGTATTTTGAGATTTGTAGAATTCATGGACATTCTCCAAGGAATTTCCCCATTTTATAGAAATATGCCCCTACCCCAAATACTCTGTACTATGAATTCTATGGGTCACCTACCCATACTACAAAGAAATGTCACACTTTGGATTCTCTCATAGACAGATTGGATAATTCTACATTTAGGATCGACAAAGCTCCTCAAGTGTTTGGAGGAGGTCATAGAGGTGAGGGATAATTCAGAGGTGGACAAACTAGTGGAAGAGGACCAATTTGTTGTTACAATTGTGATGAACAAGGGAATATCACAAGAGATTGTCCACTTTCGAGAATACCTTGGTGTGAAAATTGAAAAAATACCACTCATAACACTGAGGATTTCCCTCATTTGATCTCCAAATGGGAAGATCGTGCAAGACAAAGAGGATTCAATTTGATAAATTATAATCCCGGACCTATTTCTTAAGAAAACAATCCCAACATTAACATTATTATTAGAGGAGAAACACAGACTGGTGTTGATGTTGACACTCTTAATCAAAGTAAGATCTGGAAGGCAGTATCTGTAGATGATAAGTAAGATCTTGTAATATAGAAGGAATTTTTCAAGAATGTAGTGGAATTGTTTAGACAAATGTCTAAACCTACAATATAGACATTTGCAAAACCAAGTTTTGATTTTCAACCAACAGTTGCAGAAAATCCTATTGTGTAAAATGACCCCCCCAAGGAGATCACCCAAGGCTATTGATCTAAAAATGAAGAAGACTTGTATTCTTGAAAAATATTTTCAAGTTAAATTTTATGTGTTAAAAGCAAATGGATCAACTTTGCAACAAATTATTAATAGGATTTACTCATTCAAGATGCATATAAACAAAATCATAATCAATGAACAGAAAACACATAACACAGCAAATGATAAAGGAGTTAACCCCTCTCTTGGGCTACATCTCCTGGTCCAGCTTCCAATGGATCATTTGTATTATTTTCTCAAAGTGCTCAAAAATGTTCTTTACAATGCTCAAACTACCAAATAGACTACTCCAATGGCTTCAGAACGTCCAAAAACCCCTAGCTGGGATTTTTCGGCACCTCGTTTGGCCAAAAAACTAAGAAGATAGGCTTCCTTGAAGTCTCCCCTTCAAGCTTGTTGTCTCTGCATCTACAAAACGCACCCTTGTCCATTCAACCTAGCACACACACTTATTTAAGTGCAAAAACCTGGCACCAAACACAATCGTGCCAACGGTGTGAACTGTAGGACGGTTATGGGCGCGCCAGCCCCTAACCACCAAAATCGTGGACACATGGGTCCATGTGACCTCGCGCAAATACAAAAGGGCTAAGTCTTAAAACCAACTCCCCCGCGCGCTCCATGGAAAGGTCACATGTCATGGGTCATGTGACCAGAGGCTTAACCGTTTGCAATATGTAAACCCACGCGCATTTTGAACTGTGGTCACATGTGAAACCGGGGCTAGGACTCCATTTATAATATGAACTCCCGTGCATACGATATGGTAATGGTCATATGTAAAAAGAAATAAAACCGCGGGTCGGGGCTAAGCCCCGGCCCGAGCCCCCGCCATATGAAACATTACATAAATTCAAATAGATTATAACACGTATACATTACAAGGAACAATGTGTGGTATGTTGGTTATGCGGCCATTGCTAAAGCACTACACGCACATGGAGGTCCAGGGTTCGAATCCGGTGGACTCCATATAATTTTGGAACAACCAACCAATACAATGGTGCCACGTGGCAGCCCATGACTGGGCCACGTGGCACCACACCATTCATCCATTAAATACCACGTGTCGCATTGCGATTTGACCACATCTGCCAATAGATGATTGCCACATCACCAGCTGCCCTGTCAGTGTACATCATGCCATGTCACCTGTACAGCCTCTGCAACATCATTGTACGGCCTCTGCCACGTCAGCCTGTACGGACTGTCCAGTCAGCGTCCCTTTTTTTTACCTATTTGATGATTCAAACATATCGCGATATCTCTCACTCCTGACATCCGTTTGAACCCAAATGATTTACGTTGGGTTTGCAATGACAAGGCCTACGCTCCCATTCGATTTGAAGTGATTTCAAGCACTTTAAATTTTGAGCAAAATTTGATCCCCTGATCACACCTCCCCATTGGGAAGATTTTGGACCTCCAAAAGACTATTTTCAATCTATTTGAAGATGAGGGTATAGTTCCCTCACTCTTCCAACCTCAATCCACTAGGCGTTGCTTGGATTTGTTCCTTTAAGACCAACTCGAAGATACTCCACATTTCCTCGTTTTGAAGTTCGCATTCTCTTGTCAAGGATGGTGTCTTCATGCAGTTCTGTAAGATATTCTGGGGAAAAATAATCTATAGAAGGAATATGAACATGCTCTCCATGATCATCAATCAATGAAGGCTCATACAATTTCAAATTCTCAACATTAACAACTGCATACATTTTCATATAAGGAGGCAAATCTAAACGAAAGGCATTGTTACCAATCTTGTTGATAATCTTGAAAGGACCATATCGAATCGGTTTCAATTTTTTACCTT
>ML780229.1:191121-212235 GCA_009831015.1 Picea engelmannii | reverse complement strand
TCTCGGCCATGCATGGCTTGGAGTTCCAGTTAACTGACAAAAAGCCTCGTGTCCCGGCGGAAACTTTCCTGATTTTTTTCTTTGTTAGGTACCTGCGGGTTGTTTTGGGTTAGCCCGCGGATGCCCGCGTTCAGTATAAGGACAGCAAGCGGATGCCCGCGCCCAGTGGGAAGTTAGGGCGTGGGTTACTTGGTTTTAAGTGGTTTTTTGAGGAATTGCTCAACATGGCTTTGGCTAGGAAGAGGCATGAGTAGGCCTGATGCCAGGTAAGCAGGGATAGTGCAATTTAGGGTTATAACACATATGTAAAAAGCAATAGAACCATGGGTCGGGGCTAAGCCCCGGCCCGAACCCCCGCCATATGAAACATTACATAAATTCAAATAGATTATAACCCATATACATTACAAGGAACAATGTGTGGTATGTTGGTTATGCGGCCATTGCTAAAGCACTACACATGCATGGAGGTCCAGGGTTCGAATCCGGTGGACTCCATATAATTTTGGAACAACCAACCAATACAATGGTGCCACGTGGCATCCCATGACTGGGCCACGTGGCACCACACCATTCGTCCATTAAATGCCATGTGTCACATTGCGATTCGACCACATCTGCCAATAAATGATTTCCACGTCACCAGTTGCCCTATCAATGTACATCATGCCACATCACCTATACGGCCTCTGTCACATCATCGTACAGCCTCTGCCACGTCAACCTGTACGGACTGTCCAGTCAGCATCCCTTTTTTTTTACCTGTTTGACGATTTGAACATATCGCGATATCTCTTGCTCCCAATGTCCGTTTGAAGCCAAATGAGTTGCGTTGGGTTCGAAACAATGAGGCCTACGCTCTCGTTCGATTTTAAGCAATTCCGAGGACTTTGAATTTTTGAGCAAAATTTGATCCCCTGATCAGCTATTGACTTGTGGTTCCAACTATTTTTAGACATTTGGGATGATGAACAACTCACTAAGAAGTTGTGAAACATTATCAAGGTGATTTTAGGAGCTACAGAGAAGCCAAAAGTGTTTATTGCTTCTAATCTTCTAGAGAGGAATACAAGTAGGGTACAAAGGTGGAAGAGGAGAGCTAGAAGATAATTTAGACTAAACAACAACATTAATGACTATGATATTAGGGATGTCATGTTAGATTTGGTCTATAATGTCAACATACTACTAAACAAGACTTGGGAAGAAATGGGCAAGCCTAAGCTCGTCTATTCCCCTTTTTAGCTGCAAATGGTGAATCAATACTGCATATATCCTATTGGGAGGATGAAAAATGTTGAAGTGAACTTGGATAGCATTAAAACAATGGAAGACTTCGAGGTCACATAAATAATGGAGGAAAAGGGTTTGTACCCAACCTTATTAGGCATTTATTGGGCCTATGAAAATTATGCTATCATAGATCTTAAGAAGGAAATTATGACCTTTGAAGAGGATGGCATGAAAGTAACCCAACCTATAGATCCATAGTAAGGACCTCGATATATAGATCCAGCCGATGAGAATATGGAACATGATGTCTTGGATAAAATTTACACTTTGACTATAGGAAAATGCATAAATTACATTAATCCTACAATAGATGGATCAATAAGTTGGAAGAGCATTTATTCTGCAAGTGAGTATTCAAACAAAACTTTTGATAATTGGAAATAGGGAAGGCATGAAAAATTTTCAAGGAATTGTGCAACTATCATAGAAACCAAGTGGTTTTGGATAGATATTAGAGAACACCCTATTTATGATGGCACTTCAAATTTATGTAGTTTTCTCGTTGATCTGAAAGAAAAGGTCATGGTGAAGCAAAGTATTCCCATACTTGATATTGCATTAAGATCATCTTCATCTTGGTGGTGGGGCACTCATAAGGGAGATTTGACTTCTTAGAATGAGGTAAAAATCAACATTCAGTACTTCGTTATCCTTCCTTCACAGGTTAGCCATTTTAGTAAGGATTAGAAGTTGAAGAATCAAATGCTAATTCTAAAATCGTATGATGGGTCCTCTGATCCAAAGGAGCATGTTGTGCAATGTATGAAGGTATGGAAAGCTACACAACTACCTTCTCAATTTTGGGTGCATTAGTTTATTCATTCATTAGGATGAATTATGAATGCTTGGTATGTGCATGAAGAGACTAGAAGACAAACCACTTGTTGGGAAGTACTTCAAAGTCAGCTCTTTCATGATTTCTCATTTTCGGGTAAGTCTCCTAAAATCACCCTAGTGTTTCAACACATTAAAAAGATGATATTTGTTGGTGAATTTAAGCCCTCACATCCACCTATATTTTATCCTGAACACAAGTACTTATTTCATCATATCCTTTATCCATCCCCTGCACAAATACCAATGGCATGTAGTAAGGTTGATAAAAATGTAGAATATCCCAAAGACATAGAGGAACTTATGCATTTAACATTTAAATAATCTGAAGGTACTAAATATTTTAGAGACGCTATATCGGATGAATTCAGTAGTTCCTATTCCAAACCCCTGAAGTTGCGAAAAATAAACATAGGGAGTGAGGCGTATCACAAAATGGCATCCATGTGAGACTATTGGGATGATCAGACCTTGACTAATATATAAGCTATGTTTCAGGAATATGTCGATCTATTCCCTAAAGGTTTTTCACAATTAAAAGGGATTAAGGGAGATTTAGCGGAGATGAAAATAGAGCGAATATAGGATCAAAACTAGTCAAACATAGGCCCTATCTGCTAAATACTAGAGTCAAGGAGAAGGTGAAGAATAAGATTGATAACATTTTAGCAGCTGGGCTAATTTTTCCGGTGGATGAGGCTAAGTGGATCATCCCTATTGTAATATAGAGAGAGAATGGTATTGACGATATAATATTCTGTGTGGATTACAGGAGTTTAAAATCAGCTTGTGTACATGAATCTTTTCCTACTCTCTTTAGTGATGAAGTCTGCAATATTCCAGATATAATATAGTGTGTAAAATAGAAATATTTAGCAAGTAATGGCAAAAAAACAATGATATAACCATATCAATATCAGAATAATACCAGAATAACACTAGAAAGAGAACCTTTATTAATGATAGCAATGTTCAATTTCCTCTTCGAGGGGGAAACCTCCAGCAGAGTAGAGCTCTATTACAATAATCTCCCAGAAAAAATTATGATGCCCTTGAATCCTATTTATAATAAATATATCTACCAAAAGAACAAACTAGAGGAAGATATTCTAGAAGCGGAAGCTTCTATTAGGTCTTATTACATTTGACGTATTCTTCCTTATTACTAGGCCTTATTAATATGGCATTTATTACATGGAAAATATATTATTCCACCTACGTGAGGGGTTAGGGAGGTTAGGTCCCTAACATGCCCTCCGCCTTAAAAAATAAAATTGTCCTAAGGATTTAGATGAGGAAATTGTTTTAGAATGGTAGCGAGATCCCAGGTGGAATTTTCTCGAGTTGTATCTTTCCACTGTACTAACACTTCCTTGATGGTGTGTTGACGGAGACAAAGCTCGCGCTAGTCCAAGACTACTTGTGGCTGCAACTAGATGGATCCTTCTTCATCCAACTCAAGGAGACGGGTTTGAGTTTGGAACTTAGTTCCAATCACCATATTTAAGCAGGAGACATGAAAAACAAGATGGATATTAGAATGACTGGGAAAAGTTGACCGATAGGCCACCTGTACCATGTGCTTCAGAACTGTATAAGGACCATAAAATTTGGGTGTCAGTTTCTGACAATGTTCAGTCTTGATTGAAGTATCCTTATAAGGTTACATTTGAAGAAACACCTAGTATCCTTCAACAAATTGACAGTCAGAGCGACCTTGATCTGCTTGTTACTTCATGTGATTCTGATCCATGATTTTGATAACAATTTTTAAGTACCTCAATAGATCTGCAAGTATACTTCAAAAATAACCAAGAATCAACTAAACCATTCATTAATAATGAACACAAGAAATAGTCAAAACCCTTGAGGTAGGGTAACACAATATATTAATCCTTATGGAAAGATAAAACTCCTCAAGAAATCCTTGCTTGTACAATAAAAATATTCTTCACTATGTCAAATACATTGCCTATATATTCTTTTATAGCATTCTCTATCTCCTAGGAACATTCTAGAGTAAGTATATTCTAGAAAGTCCATTTATTATTTCTAACTACCCATTTATTCTATCTAACTACCATAGTGGGCCTTATTTAATACCATGGTGGATCTATTCCACATTACATTGAAAGCCCCATTCCCATTGGGTACCTCCTATATTACCCCCCATATTACCTCCCTAGGTATATTACATTCTATCCCCCATAAGCATGTTTCATCCCCGAAACATGAGAAGAGACCATACAATATGAATGGTTGAGAATTGTGGCCAAATGGTTCCAAGTACACCCATCCCAACATCCTAATGGAATATGAAGAATATGTCGAAATGTTTCCTTTCCACCTTGATCTTGTGTCACATCATGCTTATGTTTCCATGGGATTGTTGCTCGAACCCGATGTCATCTTGTAGTGCTGGTAGTCCTCCATGAACCACTTTATTGGTTTCCTTTTTGGTTCTCCACTGGTGAATAAGTGTGTGTATGCTCACTCCATTGTCATGATGACTGTTTTTCTTGATATGATGTAGATGGTGATATACCACAATTATAGGAATTGGTTCCTTTGTCTTGAAATATGCAACCCCTTGTTCCTTGGAGTCAATAACCTCCTTAGATTCTTTGTTGATTTCTTCATGTGGCCTTGCTTCATCTCCTTTTTTAGACTTTGCCTCGGATTCAACTTCAAACATGGAAATAACTTCTGTGATTTTTTTCATGGGACATTCTGACTTATTGTGCCCTTCCTACGGCTTCGTTGTGTCTCTTACTTTAGACTTTATTTCTGATTCTTCTTCAGACTCTTGAATAACTTATTTTCTTTCCCCCATAGTTACTTCTTTCTTACTAAGAGACATATCCTGCAATGTAACCTTCTTTTTATTGTACCAAAGTTTCAAAAACTTATTTTCCGCATTAATATTAATTGTACCAATGGTGGCCATCCAAGGGTATACCAAAACAATATCCACCTCATCCATATATATAACATAAAAATATGAATGCAACACATATTTATCCATACCTAGCTTCAATTATTTAAAAATTTGAACATTTTCACCCTTAACCTGTGTGACCTGAATATTCTTTGTGGGAATTTTCAATCTTTTAACCAACTAAACATTTATGAAATTATGCATGCAACTACAGTTAATAGAAACAATGGCATTTTCTTTATGAATACAACCATGAATATCAAATATAGATTTGACACCTGAAAATAAAACCTTGGTGCATTCTTTATCCTTACTCTTCTTATGAGACCACTTGTCTAAAATTAATTTTTCAATGGCTTGCTCAGAAAGTGATAGCCATTCCATATAGTCAATTGATTGCCACCATATTAAAGCATCATCTTTGAAATTAGTACGTAGACAAATAATCCACATCCATGAATGTGATGACTTGCAATGTTGTATATATTCTTCAATAGTAGGTCCATCCTTTTTTCCAGTAAAAACCATCTTGCTTGGAAGAAATATTCAACACCAACTAGGGTTTAAAAATACCTTACTGCAGGAAATCATGACTTTTTCCAGAAAAAAAAACCTAAAAAACTGTCGAATTTAAAATACTCATAACTTTACTTCCCAGAGTCCATTTGGGATGATTTGTTTTTTGAAATTGGGTATTTTTCTGAGAGGAATCAAAATAAATGATTGGTTTCTGAAAATTATAATAAGAAAGTCTCACATATGAGCCTTAAGTGTGTCACCCCATTTTTTCTTAAATATTTTTTGCAAAACAAATAACCAAAATGTCTTCTCTTCTTTACCCAAGGAAAGAGCTCTAATACCACTTGCAATATTCCATATATAATATAGCATGTAGAATAGAAATATTTAGTAGGAAATGCAAGAACAACAATGATATAACTAGATCAATATCAGAATAATACCAAAATAACACCAGAAAGAGTACCTTTATTAATGATAGAAATGTTCACTTTTCTCTTTGAGGGGGAAACCTCCAATAGAGCAGAACTCTATTACAATAACATCTCACACAAAACTTCTCATTCCATTGAATAATATTTATAATAAATCTATCGACCAAAATAAAAATCTAGAGGAAGATCTTCTAGAAGCAAAAGCTTCTATTGGGTCTTCTTACATTTGACTTATTCTTCCTTATTACTAGGCCTTAATAATATTGGTCTTTATTACATGGAAAATATATTATTATACCTATGTGAGGGGTTAGGGATATTAGGTCCCTAACAAATTCCTTGATCAAGTAGTGGGTAACAAAGCCTATTATTTTATAGATGGATTTTTTGGGTATCATCAGGTTACAATTGCAGAAGAGAATAAGAAAAGGACTACCTTCACTAATGAATGGGGATCATTTGCCTATAATATTATTCCCTTTAGGATTAATAATTCCCCAATGAGATTCTCTCCGATAGTGATTGTGTCATTATGTGAATTCATTCATAAGTTTCTCTAGGTGTATATGGATGATTGGATTGTGCACAACCTATTAAAGGAGAACCTATGTAATGTCCCCAAATAGAATTTTGCTAGATTTATTATCTAAGATAGTTTTTATTATACTCTTTATATGTTGTTAAGTTGATTGAGAAATTTCTATAAACATTTTTCACATAACCCATAGATATGATTTTTTTCTAACATGTTGTGTATACCATAAAATAGAATAGATAATATGGCACTTTATTAATAATGGAACTTTGACCACAAAATATAATGACTAGGGATGTTGTAGCAGTTGTGACAAATCAACAAACAATAAACTGAAAACCATAACCTAGTGTAGTTCAATGATCTCTCCTAGTAGATGGATTCTCCAATCTATATAAGGATAACTCCAAATATCCAATCCCCTTCCCAAAATGATGCAATAAACCTATAAACCTACATTGGAGATGATGACGAGCCACTCCAACAACACGTACTGTAGCAATATGGTTGCTCGTACTTGAAATAAATATGCAATTCATATAACAGAGGGCCTCATGGGACATGACTGGATGTTTAGCGGGCCCTCATGTGATGAGGTTGGACAATTAATGAGGGCCTAAAAGGACACACTAAAATCAAACTATGGGGATGACTTTGGACATGATTTTCTTGAAACTCTCTGAGCACCTATGGAATAAGTGTATGACCTCCTTTGTAAAGATCAACCAATAACTTATGTAAGCCAATACACCTCCAAACTAAAAGAACTCAATTGAATATCTAATGTAAATCCTATATGGATTCCCCTATTTTCTACGCTCAAATGAAAAACCTAGATGGATTCCCCTCTTGTCTACGCTCAAATGAAAAACCTAGATGGATTCCCCTCTTGTCTAGTGTAACACACCCAACCCATAAGTACCCTTTCTAGGGATGGGGAATAAAAAAATTTCTTACTCTAATCATCTTGAATCATCTCTCTGAGGTCTTCATCCTATTCTACTCACTCGTATATTTCTAACGATTGTTATCATGATCTAACTGGGCCTCTGGTTTGCAAGTTATGACTTCCCAAAGTTCTTCAGGTGTTAATAATTGAGGGCCACATAGCATACACATGCGTCCAACTCGTTTGTACCATATCCGGGTTCCTACCTCCCGCATGGAAGGTCCATCCACTGTCTAAACCAATGAAAAAACTTTATCCTTATCTAACACTCATGCTAGAGGGGAGTTTGTCATTCGACGCTTCAATGCAGAACGCCCCTTCTTTTCTTTCTGCATGCATGTTATCTGGAGACCTGAATTCTCAAACTTTCAAAGGAGACTAGAATTCTCTCCACATGGCTCCAACCTTCGGGCCTTTCAACTTACCCATGAAACTGCATCCCAAACACCCGAAGTCTCAAAGTCCCAGACTCCTAAAGGGTCCACCCTCACATGTGGTGACGCACTAGACATAGAGGTAAGAACAGGTGGGGCCTGAATGCTCCTTCCACCAAATGGACCAAGTAAGAAAGTGCCAGGGTGACACGCGGGAAGGAAGAGAGGAAATGTGGCCTCTACAGTGGGTGATATGTGTCACGCTCTATAGGGCATGTAGGGTCTATGAATATTCTGAATCCAGGTGACACGTGACACATCAAATGTGGTTCCACATCATCATGGGTGATGTTAGCATGCCATGTCAAATGTACTATTATCCTTCCTAGTCCTTTGATCTCACAGTTAAGGTGTTTCCACATAACCCCTAGATCTATAGCCTCCATTACTTCGTAAATTTAGCGTTAAGGGGATCCATGGTGTGACTTTCTCCTTTTTCCTAGAGTGGTCAACATCGAACTGACCATAGTCTAGATCTAATGGTTAGGGGAGATCCCGAAGGGTCCCTATATCTATGGTCCTCGTTACTTCATAGCTCTGCCCTTTGGGATTTTTAGCATCATGGTCATTCTTCTCTCCTAAAGCAGGACTCTACCGAAGTACCATACATGGGTCCCTCCACTATTTGATCAGATGGTTAAGAGGGGTTCTTAATGAGCTCCCTAGATCCATGACTCACATGAATTCATAAATTTAGTGTTTAATGTGTTTGAGGCTATAGAATCTCCTCCCTCATGAAGTAGGACTTCACCTAACTTACCTCAGTGTAAATCCAACGGCCAAGGGGACTCTCGAATTCCCTTGAATCAGTGACTCTCATTACTTTACGACAGATAAATGGATCGAGGTTTAACGGTGGGGAAGGTCTATCTTCCATGGTTAGGGAAACCGCTAGACATCATTCAACCTTGTGGGTAACTGTAAAAACCTGTTGCCTTCGGACAATTTACAATTGGAAAGGTCGAAATACTATAGAGCTCCGAACTCTCTGAATTCTGAAGCCATAAGGACTCTACTCCTTTCGAGCCTAGCGCAGGGTTCCTAGACCCTGGTCATATGCGTCCTTCTTAAACTCTTGTGGGCTACACACTAATATCTTAGCTATGGAATGGTTAAGGACATGGGCATGGGCCCCTGGTCACATGAGTTAAAGGTCTAAAGGTAGCATCCTCCTTCCATAGGGTTTGAAATTAGTATTCCCATGAAGGTAAATTCTAGTGGTCGGAAGCACTTAAACATTCCAATAAATCCTGCCCTGACCCTCTTGCAGACTTGCATCCCACAACTCTCTAACTTTTAGGTTGAGGCAAGAATCCGACCATTCGAAAGAATCAATTTATAGAGACAATACATACTTCTACTTTTAATCATTCAATACAGAACTCAGTCATAAACATATATATATGCATTCGATCACCATTTCCATTTCAACACACAAAGTATCAAAATAATTATCAAAAACTAGATATCGTGAAGTGACTGTTGAAAGGGGTGCCTATTTCCACCAAACCATAGGCACAATCACTCCTGAACGGATTTGTCATTGGCCACCCCTGAGCTAGACCATGATGGTCTGAGAGAGACTCTTTCTTCTTTCTCAATTATAGTCAGGGACTGAGGTTACTCTCCTCCTCCCACGGGATCTTGGCAACAGGTTTTCTCTGTCCCAAGAAAGGAGGTCTAGACAAGTACTTCCACAGTCAATCGTCAACCATGTTTATCATCTTGTAATGAAAAACTTTCCAACAACTTATTGCACCGAGAACAATATTATTTCCCAGTTCTTCCTCAAACCAGAGAGTTGTAACATCTATTTTTATCTTCTTGAGATTGGTCTTTCGACTTTGATCTCTTCATAGATATCCTTGCTTGGTCTCCTTTTCTCTGCCTACAAATTACCTCTTTTATTTCCTTCCTCAACAAGGTTGTGTGGGTCTAAATCCCTAGCTCATGGTCAGGTATGGAAGTATTTCAGATGGGTACTCTATCCCATCTCCTCATTAACTCTTGAGGAAGAGTCTTCTAGCAATCAGTCTGACTAGTAATTCATTTCTGGGCCAGAGAACTATTCTGGGTCTGAGCCATTAATTCCAATAAGGTACTGGTTTGTTGGGGGGTCATTTAAACCATTTTTGGTTCCCCTCACCATATCTCTCATAGAATCCATGATCTATCTTGATAAAGCCCCGTTTCAGCAGTTATGCAACACTTATCCATTTTCTATTAATAACAAAAAATACATACATTGACCTTTTATACAAAGGCTCATCAAATCAAACATTCACACATATTTGGAGGGGTTTCCAATGCCCTCCTTTCATCATATTCTTCCTCTATATTGTGGGATATTTCCCCCAATTCATGGTGTGTCACCATCCTTTATGTTGTATTTTTCCTATGGTCCACCGACTGTTTAAGTGTTAATAAAACATTCTTTGTTAGTTAATGATATACTAGTTTTATGAACATCTCAGAGTTCAAATTTTTAAAAATATATATAACAACAGAAATTTTCATTCTGTTATTTAGTAGAGGCTTAACTAAGCATCTTAGGAATGGGGTAATATAGGGTGTCACCCCTAAAATTTCTCTAAATAATATTTTGAAGTGACTCGTTCATGAGCCCAAGTAGGTCAAGTTTTGTAACCATGATCTAATACTAATTTGTAACACACTCGACCCCTAAGTACCCTTTCTAGGGATGGGGCATAATTTTTTTTCTTATTCTAATCATCTTGAATCATATCTACGAGGTATTTATCCTCTTATACTTTCCCATAGATTTCTAACGACTGTTACTGGTCTCTAACCCAACCTCTGGTTTGTAGGTAATGAATTCCCGAAGTTCTTTGGGTGTTAATAATTGAGGGCCACATGGAGCCCACGTGGGTCCAACTCGTTCTTACCATCTACAGGTTCCTACCTCCCGTAGGGAAGGTCCATCCACTATCTAAACCAATAACATAACTTTATCCTCATCTAACACATAGGATAGAGGGGAATTTGGCATTCGTCACTTCAACGTTGAACGCCCCTTTTTTTCTTTCTCCAAGCATGTTCTTCGGAGTCCTAAATTCTCGAAGGAGCCTAGAATTATCTCAATGTGGCTCTGACCTTTGGGCCTTTAAACTTACCCATGACACTTCATACCAAACCCACTAAGTCCTGAAGTCTTGGACTCTTGAAGGGTCCATCCTCACACGTGATGATGTACTAGATACAGAGGTACATATAGGTGGGTCCTGAATACTACAATTGGTGACACATGTCACACTTTATAGGGAACGTAGGGTCTATGGAACATCTAAATCTAGGTGACACATGGTGCATCAAATGTGGGTCCACATCACCCTGGGTGACATCAGCATGTCATGTCACACCATACTGTTAGCCTTCCCAATCCTTCAATCTCATGGTCAAGGTGTGTACAAATAACCCCTGGATATATGACCTATGTTACTTTGTAACTTCATCATTTGGGGGATCTGTGGTGTCACTTCCTCCTTGTTCTCGGAGTGGTCAGTGTCACGATATGGATACACAATAGGACACTTAGTCTGTGCACAACACGCGTTCTGTAAAGGAACAGGTGACACCCCTTTTTCATGATCATCAACATTGTTGCACCATCATAGAAATATTCCTAGAATGCGCTAAAATGATCAAAATGGTTCCCTAGAAATTCCAAGACAAATTTTCTCATAGCCTTCACACTAAGTCAGCTAGTCCTGATAGCGTTGGGACCCCTAGCAGGTTGGAACGCTCCGTCACTAGTGGCCAACCACTTGCATCCCGGTTTCCTATGCCTCCATCGTCTAGCAGGGGAGATATCGAATATTGGACTACACCACAACTGTTGACCCTCATGCAAGCCTCCACATATCAAGTAGAACATAGAATACCAAGGCGAATGAGACAAACAAAGATCTTACTCAATAGATGATTGACCTCTTCCAAACAATCATTGTATCATATTCTACCACAGCGCATGACAAAGTGTTGTGAACACATGTATAATGATTTTTGGTGGCAGTCACTGACAATTTCTCCCAAGTCTGGCCCACTTTTAGATAGATGGTGACTGATTTTCATGAGGAAATCACCCTAGTTCCATCAGTTGATTGGATTTCACTTGTGACTGAGGCATGGAAGTAGTTAGTAGGGAAGACTAATGATATCTAGTAGCAGTTATATGCCATTTGGCTCAAATATAAGGAGAATCTGAAGGAAATGATAGAGAAGATAAACATGATTGTGGGAAAAGGTGACATTGTCTAATTGTCCCTTCATCACCAGGCCAATAAGTGCAATAAACTCATCGACATGATTAATGATTGGGTCATTCTCTTAGAATGTTGGAACAATCAAGTAGAGGAACTCGGGAAATAGATTAAGTATTTGAGACAAGAGGCCCAAGCACTCACCAATCCCATTTCACAAAAGGCCTAGTTTGTAGAGATCGAGGAAGATGAAAAATGACTCGATGCACTATATGAGGCCAATATCACTACAAAGAATGAAATTTGATATTTCAATCCCACCATTCAAGACACTTATATCGAGTTGCAACAAATGGATTCAGTTGTATAAATTGAGTGGCATACACTTCTTGCCACCAAGATTTTGTTGTTGGAGCCTCCATTCTGGTGAGGAAGTTGTAGAACAAGGTTGATTATTATGATAGCTTCCTCCATAAATATGTGCAATTTTTTGTTCGACAACACATGTATTCCAAAAGAGGATGAACACCTTTAGTAACCACTCACACAACTAGATCAAAGATCAACACAACAATATTTTTATGTGGTAAAACCCCTATGGAGAAACATCCACGGCCCTAGCCAACATGACCACTTGGAGAAATTTGTTAATGCAAAAGAAAAATATTATAGAGAGATTTTACAAGAGAGTTTCTCACAATCAATCACCAAAAAATGACCCTCCATTCTCTCTAAATAGATATCACGGACCTATTATAGCACAAGTTGTAGGTTGTGCAAAGTCTGACCCAACCACAAAGCAAGTGCTACAAATTGGGAATCCTACACCCATTGTCACCTTGATGTAGGTCCCACACTTCAAGGGTGACTAGGTCACTCTAGGGACGCGATCTCGGTGACCCTAGGGGGAATGAGATTGATGTGGATATATATGGAAGTGAAACCCCTAGAGTTCAAGTCTAAGTGGATTGAAATCTGGAAAGAGATTCCTTTTAATTCCAATGATTGTTTCCCAAAAGGTATAGTATTTCTATAGATGATTGTACCTTCCCAAGACACAAGAAAATCCAACTTGCAATGGTATATGTTAGTATGGATCAGAAATTTAATCTTTCTATACCTAATTTTCAGTATTAGATGACATTTTATGTCAGCAAACAAAGCATCTAAATCAACATACAAATATGTAAACTATTCAAGCAAATCAACATGAAGATTAGCAATGAATATAGGCTGAAAAATGGCACTTAAGAGGCAAGAGAAGATGGATGTTATAACATGTATATTTATGAATAAAATTGAATCCTTATGGATTTATGTTTTATTCACTTATATCAGAAAACTACACCATCAAAATATGCCAACAATCAACCCAAAAGATGCGCCCTAGTTAGTAGAGTAAATGAGCAAAATTTAGTATCTAGTCTAGGGTTAGTTTAGGAGTTATGGTTAGTAGTTTATATAGGTTAGATCAGCCCTAATGTCTGTATTTTATGGTTTGTAAAAGAAATTAATGTAGTGGGAAAGAGAGGATGCCCTAGTATGGGAAGACTCCTCTCAATGAGGCAAAACAACTCCAAGCAAGAGACCTTTCAAAAGATGAAATTTCATGTTTCCCAAGGAAATGATTTTATATCTCAAGTGCACAAAATATATGACTAGTTCCTTTACTATTGGGTTAATGGACTCAAACAAAATAAATATCTAGAGAAGCTACCTCCTTGGGGGTGTAATCCCTTTTACTTCCCAAGGCAATTTTCTCTAGCTAGGGTTTAAGCTAAGAGGGTGTATGCCCTTATACCTCTCTTACCAAACCCCTGTTTAACCAACACTATGAAGCATAAAATGATGAAGACTATGGTGGGGGTGTATTCCCTTATACTTCCCACCTAGATCCTAGCATAATAACCTTGACTTGAAACAAATGATAGCATGAAAGTAAAGACCATACCAATTCAAGGGAAAATGCCAAGATAATCCACCACAATAGCAAGAGACAAGCCTTCCAAGGCTAGCACATCACTCCCATCAACTATAACATCAAGAGATAACCATAAATAAATTGAAAAAGAGACAAATTTTCCAAAGATAGCGGAAATTCCATACCAATAATTCTCACAATGAGGGAGAGTTATGTTAAAATGATATCTTATGATCTCTTATTTATACAAATGTCACCAAGGTGACTTGTACATATATTAAGGGGTAAAACAAAATAATAGGGGTCAACAAACATAATATTTACCCCTTTAACAAAGTAATATTAAACAATTCATTTAAAGTTTCACTTTTGCACAAACAAACCCTAATTTTACATGGACGTCTCCCCTTTAGGGGACGTTTTTCCACTTGGAAGAATTTTTTCGTGTTGGAGAAGCATGGGTAGGCCTACAAAGGACACATGTTAAGAATATATACAATCTACTCATGGTGAATACCCTATTCTCCTCAAAACTTCCATGTGCAAAAGAGTGGCACCTCACCACCAAGTCCTAACCCCCCTAGGTGATGTCATGCCTCTAGGAGTGAAAATTTTCCTCTCCTAGGAAAAACGTTTGGCATGTGGGGCTATGATATGTCATCCAAGTCAATATCAAGGCATTCCAAGTCGAATATTTCTCATCTGGCATGCAGGCCCTTGGCATCCAACCTGTGGGCTTTTAGGCCCATGGAATCCCAAGCTAGGCTTTTTCTCCCAAAAATATCCACCAACTAGGTCCTGCAAATAAAAATGAGCACACCCTCCAAGGATATCTAGTCATAACATCATGATAAGTGAATCCAATAAATAATTGAGCCACCTAAGCATGTGCATCAAATATCACTATATCAAACAATTAATTTTTAAAAGACACTATATGACTTGTCAAGCTTGAATATGGAAGGGTTGACAAGGTCTCCTATTGGGTATATCTTTCCCTAGGTCAAGGAAATTTTCTAAGAGATCCCTCTCTAATTCATGTAAATTGGATGAAGTGGTTGGGGTCAAGACTCAATGGCAATAGGGCTTATGAAATGCAATGGGTTGTAGTGTCTCATTCATGGGTGCCTTTGTAGAGGGTGTGTGGTACCTTTGTCTGCAATGCACTTTTTCCAAGCCCATCAATTTTCTTTTCTCTTTATTTCTTTGTATTTTCTTTAAATATAGAACAAGGAGAGGTTGAAGGTCACTTCCATGGTGTGGTGACCAGATGATGGAAATATCACCCACAAACACCTAGTGGAAATGAGAAGGTTGGCTTGTGATGAGAACCCCTTTCTCTCAACCATGCAACTGAGAGCCATTACCCTGGTTTGGTGACTAGATGATGGAAATTTCATACCACTAGATATTCATGGACGTGATAGGTCAGCTCGTGATGAGACCTCTTATCCTTCAACTAACCTTTTAATCATTCTTTATTATATTGTGGGTCCTCTTTACTCAAAGATAAGCATTTCATTTCTTTCTTGGGTGATCCATGGAAGAAGCATATGGAAGGTTTATACAAGGATTTTATATTTTACCCAACATTAATCCCTCTAGGCCTTCATCCCCTTCTTCCCATAGAATGAGGGACAACCCATTCTTGGGTCAATACACCCTAAAATCCCAAGAGATAAGGAAATGGATGGGAATAATGATGGAAATTGGTAAGTATGGTTGGAAATAGTATGATGGCTCATTCAAGGAGTTCCTATTAGCAAAACTATTCCCAAGGAGGACCACTTACTAGGGAACAATTTCAACCACCAAGGTGAAGCAGGGAAAAGACATAATTTCGAAGCATATATCATGAAATCTAGAGAAATCTAAGATACAACATACTCAACTGGATTAAATATTGAAATGATGGTCACCATAATACTAAATTTTACCTCATGGAGAAAGGACCACTGCCTTTCAGAAGCTAGTTGATGTGGTGGATTCCATCTGGATATTTGTGACCTATGTGGTGGTGAGAGGGGTTTTTTGGGTATGTGTTATGTTCTTTGCATGTGTGTGTGTGGGCACGTCAGATATGACAACTGCGCCTGACGATCCCTCGTAGTATTGCTATGTTTGTGCCATGTGCACCAGGAACTTTCCTAAGGGGGTCCCATGGGGCGGCAGGTATGCCCCCCCCTGGTTACGCACAGTGCCCCGATTTTTTGTTTTTGGGCAGTTTTTGCTATTTTTAGCAGATATTGCTATTTTTAGCGGTTTACTAAAAATAATCCCAGTTCTAGGGATTAGGGTTTTGGTATCTACGGAATACCTAAAAACATTGTATATATTGTATAGTGAATGGTGAAATTCGATATAATGAATATAAGAAAGGTTTTCCCGGTTGAGGGTTTCCGGTATAAATCTTTGTGTACTATGTGAATGAGCCATTGATTAAATTTAGTTTTTCTTAAGAATCTATATGCATTGCTTTACTTCACAGGTTTAAAACTTACAGGGTTTACATATATGAAAAATGGTACTTCTGGTCATGTAGTCTCTCGACACTCCATATCTGCAACCTGCGGGTCGCGAGACATAATCTCCTTAGTTATCCACAAAATGGGGATAACATCTAGCTCCTACTTGGGGACATGTGCTCGCCATAGAGTGCATGAGAACCACAACATATCCTCGTAGACCTGTGCCTGCAAGGAAACATCAAAATTTCAAGTGCAGGATGGCCTACTCATACTTGTTCTCATATGATCATAATCAAAACTAACTAAGCTAGAAAAAAAAATTGACATTTTTTCAAAAATTTCTAAACTAAGCATGAAACCAATATGAAAGTAGAGAAAAATGAAAATTAAATGCATCTAAACTAGTATGAGAAATCAATATGAAAATGCATGGAATCAAAATGACTTACCTACTTACCTTGGGACTTGGGGCCCTGAAGATCACGTGTTGGATGATGTCAGGTGAATTCATACAACCAATGAAACCATTTGATCGTCTCATCAAAGTATATCCCCTTGTGCTTAATCATATAGTACAACAAGGATAAGTTAGGCACATAATAATCATTAGTATAAGCACACATATAATTGATCATGAGATAAAACTCATGAAGATGGGTGGGAGGGAGGAAATACTATTGGAAAGAGAAACCATTAGCCTAATCATCCTGCCTGAAAGTGTAGCCACAAGACTAATCAATCCATATTTTAAGGGGGATACTATATCTAGATGAAGGCTCATCTTCATCTGCACATAAATAATAGCTACTTGTTGAGGGTTGAGTGGAAATGAGATATCAGAAGAATACTGCATGGTCTCTTGGAGAAGAGGGTAAGAGGTAAGGAACAATCTCAAGTGTAGAAAAATATTGCCTCTTCCTCTGTGAATCTCCATGGAAATATCCAAGATGAAAATACTTCTACTTTAAAGAATGAATCTCTGACTACTCTGAGGTGGCCATGTCCTGGTATTCCTAAAAATATGAGCACAATGGTTGGAATTCCTCATAAAACAAATCTTCATCCTCAAAAGGGTATGTACAAAAGGATGATTGAGGATCACTCTGAGTATGTTGTGACAAGTCATCCTCGAAGGGGAAGAAACAATATGTAACCATATCATCACTAGGATTCCAAGCATCTGAATCATATATGTATGAGGACCACTCCTATGATGATGAAAAATAAACTCTCTTTGTCAGAGAGCCACCCTCAATGTCATAAATGGGATCTCTATCAATACTGAAACAACTCACATCCCATCTACGTCTCCCAACCTGTATGAAATCATCAATGTGTTCATCAACTATATCTAAGGGTTGTTCCATGAATTCATCTGCACAACAATAGATGATCACTTCCTCACAAGACTAGATAACTTCATTTTATTCAAAAGGGAAAGAAGATAACAAAGTCTCGTTCAAGCCTTCTATGATCTAAAAATGAAGAAGACTTGTATTCTTGAAAATATTTGCAAGATTTAATTCATGTGTTAAAATGAAAATGGATAAATTTTTCAACCCAAATTTTATAGAAATTACTCATTCAAGATGCATATAAACAACAACAAATAACAGTGAACAGAAAACACATAACACAACAAATGATAAAGGAGTTCACCCCTCTCTTGGGCTACATCTCCTGGTCCAGCTTCCAATGGATCTTTTGTATTATTTTCTCAAAGTGCTCAAATATGTGCTTTACAATGCTCAAAATTCCAAATAGACATCTCCAATGGCTTCAGAATGTCCAAAAACCCCTAGTTGGGCTTTTTCGGCACCTCGTTTGGCCAAAAATTGAAGAAGATAGGCTTCCTGGAAGTTCTCCTTCAAACTTGTTGTCTCTGGATCGCCAAAATTCACCCTTGCCTCCTCAACCTAGCCCCCACGTGCATTTATGTGGAAAATCCCAACACCAGTTGCAACCACACAACTGGTGCGAACTGTAGGACGGTTACGTGCCAGCCCCTAACCGTCTAAGACCGTGGGCATATGAAGTGACATACGACCGCGCGCAAATATACAAAAGGGGTTAAGTTTAAACTCAAGTCACATGGAAATATCCATGTTCCCAGGTGCACAGGTGTTTAAATGTTTGAAACACATGGGAGAAGGTTATATGGTAGCAACACATGACCAGGGACCGGGGCTTAGCCCCAGCTCGGACCGCACCCAATCCAAAACAAATGAAAATTTAAATAATAAAAAATACATTCATATGTTAAGAAACATACGGTGGTGCACCAATTGGGTGGACCTTCCCAAGTCTCTTCCCCTACCCGGAGGTCGCGGGGTCGAGTCCTGCCGATTGCAAAGATTTTAAACCACCGTCCAGGTGACACATGGTGGCCATTGATTGGGCCACGTGTCACCATGCTATTAGCCACCAAGATGCCACATGTCCAAAGCTCATTCGTCCACCTAACTGCCAAATGTCTGCCACTCAGCTCTACCACATGTCGTACGACCCTGCCATGTGTCATACAGATTGCCACGTCAGCATCCGTACGGACTGTACGAACTGTACAGTCAACACATTTTTTTTGCATGTTTGTCGTTTTGAACAAAACGCGATATCTCTCTCTCCCGATGTCCATTTGAACCCAAACGAGTTGCGTTGGGTTCATGAAAATGAGGCCTACACACCTGTTCGATTTGAAGTGATTCTAAGAACTTTGAATGTTTGAGCAAAATTTGATCCCCTGGATCATACCTCCGCATTGGAAAGCTTTTGGACCTCCAAAAGACTATTTTCAGTCTATCTGAAGATGAGGGTATAGTTCCCTCACCTTTCCAACTTCAATCCACTTGGCTTTTCTTGGATTTGTGCCTTTAAGACCAACTCGAAGATACTCCACATTTCCTCGTTTTGAAGTTCTCATTCTCCTGTCAAGGATGGTGTCTTCATGCAGTTCTGTAAGATATTCTGGGGAGAAATCATCTATAGAAGGAATCTGATCATTTTCTCCTTGATCATCAATCAAAGGAGGTTCATACAGCTTCAAATTCTCAACATTAACAACTTCATACATTTCCATATAAGGAGGCAAATCTAAATGGAAGGCATTGTTACCAATCTTGTCAAGAATCTTGAAAGGACCATATCGAATTGGTTTCAATTTTTTACGTTCTCCTTTAAGCCTCTGCTTACTAATGTAAATCCAAACTTCATCACCAACTTAGAAACTGTGATCAACACGATGCTTGTCATGTCTTGTCGTGTACTTGGCTTGAATCTTTTCCAACTGCTCTTGCACCATTTGATGTATCGACTGAATTTGTTCAATGAACTTTTCTGCCCTATCAATGTCATATTGACCATCAATAGCAATATCCTTCCTGAAGATAAAATCTAAAGGAGATTTGGGAAAATAGCCAAAACATGCTTCAAATGGCGATGTTTGAGTTGAAGAGTGCTTATCTCGATTGTAAGCATGCTGAATGTAGTGTAAATGCTCATCCCAAAGTTTAGGATGCTTGTTGCAATAACAACAAAGAAGATGCACCACTGTTCTATTTACCACTTTTGTCTGACCATTGGTTTGCGAATGAAAAGTTGTGCTCTTTTTCAGTTTGGTGTCCATGAGTGCCCATAAACTCGACCAAAAACTTCCAATAAATTGAGAATCCCGATCAGAAATAATGGATTTAGGCAATACAAAATGTAACCAAACATTTTGAAAGAACATTTGTGTCATTTTCTCAGCTGTAACCTGCTTCTTACAAGGCATCAAAATACACATTTTTCTAAATCGATCAACCACAACATAAAGATAATCATGATTTCGTTTAGACATAGGTAGACCTCCTACAAAGTCCATAGAAATACTTTCCCAAGGACGAGAAGGAACCGGAAGTGGAGTATACAAACCCAACTTTCTATTGCTAGGTTTTCTTGTGGCACATAACGAACATCCTCGAACATATCTCGAAACACTTTCATTCATTTTAGGCCAATAGCAGTACCTTTGCAAATTAGCCATTGTCTTGCCTACACCAAAGTGACCAGCAATAAGAGAAGAATGGGCTTCTCTTATTATGTTGATTCTTTCACCCTGTGGAATACATAGCTTTCCAAGATGATACAAAAGATTATCATGCACATGGTAATTCAATTCCTCAACACGGTTAGAATGACAGAAAGTCTCATATACTTCTTTAAAATCAGTATCTAGAGCATATTGCTCAACATAACTCTCATGCATGATATGACTATGCTTAAGAATAACTGAAGCAGTAATATTAGGCCTTGAAAGCATATCAGCAACTTTGTTATAAATTCCCTTCTTATACTCGATGACCAAGTGGAACTGTTGTAGAAAACCCATCCATCTGAAGTGCCTAGCTTGTTGTAGCTTTGTTTGTGATTGTAAGTATTGCAGTGGCTAATGATCTATGTGGACAATGGTTTCTTTCCCCAACAAATAATGTTTCCATTTTTTCACACTTTGCACCAATGCATACAACTCCTTATCATAAGTAGGATAGTTAATCACGGCACCATTAAAAGTTTCAGAATGAAAACAAATGG